>CM038797.1:9078638-9179502 GCA_021764765.1 Vicia sativa | reverse complement strand
TATAAATCACATAATGCCAATTCATCAATGTATCACATTCAATCATAATGAATATCAGATACAACATAGTAAGCATTAATATCTCGTCAGAGCTCGGACCATTTATAATTGTTCCCATTATCCTTAACTAATCCTCTTTCAAAAATCGGGCTCGACTCTTTTAAAATAATTTTTAGCAAAATAATATTTTCCATTTTGAAAGGTAGTACAAATTTAAATAACGTAAAAGCGGCACTTGAATCGAGATTCTGGTTTAGAAAATATGAATTTTGAAGTTTAAGTATTTTTGAAAAATTGCACATGGAACCGGTTCCTACATATATAGGAACCGGTTCTGTAAATTTAAATCTCGCTCTGGTTTTGTGTAGGAACCCGGTTCCGACATAGGCGAGGCAGGTTCTGGCTTTCCTAATTTTCCCAATTTTGAAAATTATGCTGGGGCTCGGTTCTCCATGAAGGCAGGTTCCAGCGACTATACTTGACATTTTACACTACTTTTGTGACGTTATGCATCCTTTATCATTTCAAACTTTCTAATACGGTGTGACATTAGGAACACCAATTTATAATCATTCACACACCATTATAACATCAAACAACATAGTTTACTCATCCTATTAGTTATTTGACATCTTAATGATCCTAATTTCGTGCCGGAAACAAAATAGGGTTTCATTCTATAAATCTATAATCAATTTCCTAACATGCAATTACCGGTTGATCCCCAAAACCCATGGGCATATTAGCAAAGCGAAATCGCCCACCTGATGTTCTTGATTCTCAAAGCGTCGACTTTTCTCTTCTCTTCTCTCCAATTCACGTATAATGACTTTTCTCCAAAAAACCTACTTTTCTTTCTTCTCCTTTTTATATTTTAATATTCCTTTATTTATTCAATAAAATAAAATAAGTGGTAATTAGTAAGAGTAGAGTAATTTACTCCTCACACCTAACCACACTCTCACTCCATCTCTTCTTTTCTTTAATTAATCCCATTAATTCCGAAAATATAAATAATCAAGTCTTTAATTAATTAAATAATTAAATTCCTATTTATTTAATTTTTGAATTAAATAGGGTGTCATCGAACATGATTGTGAAATTTTTTGATGGAAGGGTATTAGTTTTTAAAGAATCGGAAACAAACTTCATTGAAAATGCTGTATATTTTTTTATGTCATGCCTAGTTAAGTCTGTCCCGAGAAAACTATAAGAGGAATATCCTCTATGAAGTGCAGAGACAATGGCATCCATTATCTCAAAATTAGATAGGAGCTACAAAGTAGAGCTTATTGAGATATAGCTCGTGCAATCCTCGCATATGTTGGTAGTCGATCTGAAGATTGATCGATTGTTGTTGAGTATATTTGCTTGTATTTACCCCTACAAAGTTGAGTGAGTTATTATGGATGTTATCCTCAGAACTATACTAAGAATGGATGGTATCCGTATCGGATGTTGGAACATCGTCTTAGTTTCTTTAGCCATGAAAGTGTGTGTGTGTGTGTGTGTGTGTGTGTGTGTTTTGGATTGAGTTTAAGGTCGACCAGCGACCTAACACAGACTATTTGGCTGCCATGATTGGATGTCTTGTCGAAGATTCAGCCATTATCACGGTGAGAAGAAGAAAGGCTGTCGGTTTACCTAGTGTGAGTAGGTAATCTGTCGACTAAGCGAGTAAGTACTTTGACGGAGACTAAGTATTTATTAGATTTTGCATGAGTATTGATTACAAATACTTTGTGGGGAGTTAATTGTTTGTCTTATGTGTATGCAATTTTGACTTCTAAGACCCCTCTGAGAATATAGTGAGTTTATTTACATTGTATGGTTACTCTAAAGATGAGATCTTGTGAGATCCTTTTGTGAGAATGGGAGTTTTCTTAAGGCATGGATGGAAATAAGTCCCTTGGATGAGGATTCCAAAACCAAAGGCTGGTAGGTTATTACTAAAGTTGATGATGTCCCCAGAATGGTGTTGTAACATCGTTGATGATAGTCTGTGAAAGAGACTTGGGACTATGGATCTTGATATTCTATCACCTGTTTCATAAGTAGAAGTTATCTTTGGTTTAGAATAATAAGATTACGAGTTTATTTAGAGTATGCTCGAGACAATGTATAATTACTATTACGGTTGGAAGACTTTACTAGTATCGGCAACTACTAGTAAATGTAATATGCAGAAGGAGAATTAATCAACCTGAGTTGTGAAAAGGGTTTTGAGATTAGCTAAGATAGTGTACTTAATTCTAATCATATGGAAAGTCTTTTAAAGACTAATCTTTTCAAGCCAAAAGAATGATGTCGAACAAGAAGTCGGGACATATCTCGAGACATGTTTTTCATTAAAGACCGGCGAGGATAGTTCTTAAAATTTTCATTTAAAGCGTGTATTGATGGGTGTGTATCACGTGTTCTAACTTGGTGAATGTTTTGAAATTGTCATTTCCAAGATAAATTAGATGTATTAAAGGCATTCATTGCTTTTCGGCCGGTGTACAAATTCACGATGTGGTTTTGTTGAAGTGGTATTTCTTGACTAAGACAATTGTTATAGTCTGCAGAGTACGTTACTTTAGTTAATCGGTATTTAGAGTGTCTTTTTATCTTTTCTTTCCTTCACTGTGTGTGCCCTTGTTTGTTGTGTTCGTGTGTCCTTTGTTCGGAAATGAGTAAGTTTAGAAGTCTTATGAAGGTTATGTTTGTCAACTTATGGCAAACATGCGGAAAAAGGTAGTGTTGAGGGCGTTGTTAAGTAAAGGTCGATCTTTGCAATTGTTTTTGCAAAGATGTTGAATAGGATGTCCTATTTTGAGTGTTTTTCTTGCATTTATACAGTATTTTCATTGTGTCCTGTCTTTGAGTTATGAACAGGTGTGTCTTGTGTCTTTGAGTTATCCAATATAAAGTATGGTTATCTATAATACGTAAATGGATAGTTCAAGTGTTTCTTTCTGTTAATATGGTTCCTGTGTGCTCTAAAAGAGGATGTTGTGTCTATTTGTGTGCGTAGCATTGGTCTAGGTTTGAGGGGGTATTTAGTATCTTCTTAGTTATGTGCATCATGGCCTCAATTTTCTCCTTATTTGTGAAGATGGTGTCCGGGTGTTATGTTTCCTATGCTAAAGTGAGTTCTCCTTCAACAAGCCTTTGTCATATTATGACTAAAGGGGAAAAGTGGTTATGTTATGTTATCTCTGAGAAACAAATTTTAAGGGGAGAAACTTTGTATGTCAAGTGGAATCCTAAAAGAAAAAAGAGAACATTGGAGTTGGACCTTCGGAAAGAGGCGTCACTTGTAAAGTTGGAAATATCTTAAAAATGACTCTGAAGACTTCTAAATTGGTTTCTTGAATTATATTGTTAAATACCATTGTATTTTGTATGCCTCTGTAAAACAAAGGTTATGTAAATTAGTTTTAGCAAAATAAGTCAAAGGGAGATTGTTAATTCTCTATTTTAGGATTGGCTTTATGTTTGATAAAACTAATATTGAAATTACAGTTAGGGCCGAGACTCAGGATGTCGTGACATCGATCAGACATTACAAAGCGAACAAGGTAGGCATAAGCATGATGCAGAAAATAAAGAACAATTCTTAACCGGTTCGGTTAACCAACCTACGTGCGGGGGCATACCAAGCCAAGAATAAAGTTCACTATCGGTAATTATTAATTCGGAAACCACTTGTTTATACTCCACATGTCGGTACCATTGACCCTTACACAATATACCACACTTGAATGAGAACCTCCGCTCACTTCCAGTCACCTCGATGATGTCTATCAGCTACTATCGCACAGCCAACAACATCATTGCTGGATGCTATTAAATTGACTTGGAGATACCTCGTTCCAACCACGACTAAAGCAGTTTGAAGATACAGCTAAATTAGTCACAAATGGCTGAACTAATCTTTAGATTGCTTCATAACTTCTTCCAAAGACATAACTACACTCATTGCTTCACACTTAGGTGGTGAAAAAATCCTCTTGCTACGGGCTTGAGGTAAAATCAATGACCATCCACAATTTGGGTGGTTCTACATGGCTAACCCTAAAGACTACATCATT
The DNA here is from genome assembly GCA_021764765.1 of Vicia sativa. Classification (NCBI taxonomy): domain Eukaryota; kingdom Viridiplantae; phylum Streptophyta; class Magnoliopsida; order Fabales; family Fabaceae; genus Vicia; species Vicia sativa. The sequence continues at coordinate 9,175,426 of CM038797.1, read as the reverse complement.
CTAAAACCGGATAGCTTACTAAAACTAGGTTACAACTGTCTATTTATAACCTATTACCCAACTGGATTTGGGCCTTTAAAATAATAGCATAAGTTGTAATAAACTTCTAGTAACAAACTTTCTGAGTAAAGATGCATAATATTCCCAGAATATTGCCGAAATATAGCCTTCAAAATCACGCCACTTAGCCTTCAAAATCACGCTATTTATTATTTTGTGCTATTTATTTTATTTTTTAGTTATATTTTTCAATTGATATTTAATTTTGTTTATTAACTACTATTTAGTTCTAATTTTATAGAATAAATTAGTTATTATTTTTATTTATTAATAATTATTTAGTAAATTAATTATAATTAGTTTATTAATATCTCAAAAATTAAGGAGAAAGGGTGTTTTGGTCATTATTCTAAACCTCCATCACTCTCTTCCTCTTAGTAAACCCCTTTCAATCGCTCACCTCATCTCAAGCCACCAACCACCGAGCAACATTCCCTTCCATTCCACAGTGATGAAGACTACTGACGACTTGGCAAATGCCCAAACTCAACGACCAATTTTTTAGTACCCAGTAATTTTTTAGTATTAAATAAAATTAAAGAAAAACAAAAATTGTGAAAGTTAGAATTGGAAAACCTAAAATTAGGAAAACTCTGAGAGAAAAAAAAGCGTCTGCTCACTCACTTTTCTTCATCACTGTCTGTTGTTCTATACATTTAATCCTTATGCAATCTATCATCATTCCTATAGGCTATATTATTTCTACAGGGCTATATAGCGGTAATATAAATTTGGTTATTAAATAGTAGATGCAATGTGTGTTCTCTTTCTTTCTATATAATATAAATATACTAGAAACTATATGTGTTTTATAAAATACTATTTGGTATGTTATGTTTGTCACAGAGATAATCTAGATTACTAATATGTTGGCATAGTATTAGATAGACACATATACAATTCTTGTCTTTTGTACTTTTAGATAGACATACATAGACACATGTATGCTTAAATGCTTTGTATTTAAGGGAAAATTAGTACAAAATTGAATTGATATACTAGATAGACATAGATACATAATAATTTGTCTTGTTTAATTTCATGTTTGATTCTAATTTATTTATTAGAGTTTATTGATTGATTAATCATGTACTAATTTATTTATTTATTAGAGTTTAGGTTGTTTGATTAACCATATACAATTACAAATACTAATTTATTTATTAGAATTTAGGTTGTTTGATTTTTATTATTTTAAATTTTATTTTATTTATTTAAAGAACATTGTTAATTATTTGTTTTATTTGATTATTATTCTTTTAAATTTTGAAACTACAATTTTGTAATTATTTTATCTTTTGTTTAGAGATGAGGAAATTTTGGTTCTTGGAGAAAATATTGAGAATGTGAATGTTGTGCAATAGGAAGTCGAATTAGAACCACCATCTAATGTGGTTAATGAGTTTAATCAAATGAGATTGTCGAGATCCAGTCATAGGAAACAAATTAATGAGTATGCTCGATATTCAAGACCAAGTGAGGAGGTATATATTGAAGGGTCCAATGCAACCAGATTTGCAAGCTTTCCTCGTACTACATTTGGGAGTGTTAAAAGATCATTTAGTAAATCATGGTATAAGAATTATACATGGTTAGAATCTGATGAGATAAAGGATGCAGCTTATTATTTTTATTGTTTTCTTTTAAGAAACCGGGAGGCCGAGCACTGGTTTTGAAGTCTTCACTAAAGTGGATATAGAGATTGGAAGCATGCATCTCAAGGCTTGAAAGGTCCGTTGGTAGTCATAATAGTTTGCATAACTCATGTGTCAAGCACTATGATGATTATAATAATCAAAGACAAAGTGTGACAAGTAAGTTTGCTAAAGCAACCAAGGAATCGGAAGAATTGTATAAGATTAGTTTGACTTGTTCTTTAGATTGTTCAAGATATCTCATAGCACAAGGCATGGCTTTTCGTACATGATGAATCCTCTACTTCTCTAAATAAGGGTAATTTTAGAGATGGTAGATTGGGTAAAATCTCAAAATGAACAAGTGAGGATGCTTTTGGCCGTGGTGGAAAAAATTGCACAATGACTTGGTGACATTCAAAGAGCTTGCAACATATTGTGCACATGAAGTTACCAAGGTGATTATGGAAGAGCTTGGTGATAGACAATTCTCCGTGCTTATTGATTCATGATATATCCGTCAAAGAGAAAATGGCGGTGATGTTGAGGTTAGTAGTTGTATTTTCTAATTTTCATGAGCTATTATTTTTATGCTTAAATAAACTTGTTGAATTTATTTTAGGTTTTGAATGACAAAGGAAATGTTGTGGAACGATTTATTTCTCTACATCATGTCAAAGATACTACATCGAGTCATTAAAGAATGCTCTTTATGGTATTCTTGATAAGTACACTTTATCGATTTCAAGGATACGAGGGCAAGATATGATGGAGCTTCAAATATAAGAGGTGAATTTAATGGTTTGCAAGAAAAATTCTAGATGAAAATCCTTATGCTTTATATGTTCATTGTTATGCTCACCGCTTGCAATTAGTTATTTATTATCATTACTAGTAGTTCTATTCATTGATTTCTTTGAGTACATCTCCTTGGTTGTGACCACAACAAGTGCATCTTGTAAGAGGAGGATGCTTTGATAGAGGCCAACACCAAGATATTTTAAATAAACTTGAGAGTGGTGAGATATCTAGGAAAGGGCTTTCAATCATCTAATCTCACAAGACCCGGGATACTAGATGGGGTTCACATCATACTACATTGCTTCGTTTGGATCAAATGTGGCCTCGTGTTAAAGGTGCTTAGTATGGTTGATGAAGATGACGTGGACCATCTCAGCAGCGAGTTTGATAGAAAAATGGAGAGCTTTAAATTTGCTTTCATTTTGAAATTAATGTTAAAGTTGTTTGGTATCACAAACTAGCTTTCAAATGTCTTGCAAAGAAAAGATCTTAATATTGTGATTACCATGGAATTAGTTGATGATGTCAAAGCTCAATTGGCACAAGAGAGTGGTTGGGATAATTTATTTTCGATGTCCAAGATTTTGTGTTGCTAAAGGTATTCCAGTTCAAATATGGATGATGAAATACCGGTTCGGGTCGTTCAAGGGTAGAAGGAGGATGTCACTAATCTTCATCATTACTGCGGAGATTTTTATGTTGCTATTGACAAAATATGTGTGGAGATGGATCATCGCTTTAGTGAAGAAAGTAACATTATCCTTAATTGTTTTCATGTCTTGATCCAAAACTCTTTCTCCAAGTTTAATGTTGATAAGCTTGCTTGTCTGCGGATATTTATCGTGTAGACTTTTCGATGATGAGGAACAATAAGGGATCAACTTGAGACTTATGTTCTTCAAGTGAAGAAGAAATGCTTCATTTTCCACTTGTGAAGATGTTCAAAGTTTGGCTATGAAGATGGTTGGCTGAGAAACATTTAGTATTTCCATTGGTTTATAAACTTATTGAGTTAGCTTTGATATTTTGGGTGTAAAACATCCGTTGAAAGAGCTTTTTCAGATGAAGATTATCAAGTCTAAATTGCGCAATAAGATCAATGATGTGTGGTTCAATGACTTGATGGTATGTTACCTTGAAGCGGGAGATATTCAAATCACTTAATGATATTGATATTATTCGAACATTCACATAAAAGTCTCGGAAAGGACATTTGCCTCGTAATTTTATTTAACCCGTTATTGTAAGGTTATATTTGTCTCTTTTATTTTAAACTATATTTTGTGGACAAAATGGCGAGTCTGTTATTTTGATTGATGAGTATTTATATATTATATACAATGTGAATTTGCGATCTTTAATTTTTCGCCAGGCTTTATAATATTACGGCTCGCCCTTCCATTACATCCTCTCCACGATACACTCCCTCCGTCGGCTTCTTTCTTCAACCGCCGCACTACGCCCTTCATACCTTCAAATCATCTCATTCCTCCTGTAACATTCACTCTCCACATCAAAATCTCGCCGCCACCTACTCTCCGCCACCACCTTTCATTCTCATCTCCATAGAGTAACCCATCTTCAACCTCAAGTATCTCGTTATCCTCTTCATCTTCCTCACAAAACCACTACCGTACTCCATCTGTTCTTGATTCCACGAGTTACCATTAAATTCCTCTCTCAACTTTCTATCACCACCATTGTGAACTAGCCACCACCACCTTCTTCTAAAAGACTAGACTTCTAATTCACCATCATCATCGTGACCATCATTGCTCCAAATAACAACAACTCCGTCCACTTTTTCCACTACATACTAATTCACGTTTCACTCAACACAAGACTCTCGTATTTCATGAAGTTTCTGAATACTACTCCCGGAGTCTACAACAAGGATAACATCAACATCTTGCTTTTCCATTCGCTCCGTTGTTTTAATTGAGTAATTTCGACTTCACTTCATTTGTGTGTGTTTAATATATTGACTAATTCGTTATGATGTGGATTAAAATCTTGAGAAAGAAGGTTTGACAGATTTGAATTCGAATCGAAATATTATGCTGTCTTTTTTTAATCTCCGTTGAGTATTATTAGTTTCTCTACATAATGGATGTGGATCTGTTTGTACAAAATGGAAGCAGAAGTTTGTTTCAACTCTTATGGAAAGTTATGGTTTCGAAAATTCGATTGAACTTTTGTTTCGCTTTGGCTCTAAAAGAAATGTTGGTAATACATTGTTTCTGGACCAGCCTTGAATTTATGAATTTGTGTTAGTGTTGATACATTGATAAATTCTGAAAGTATGCTTGATAGTGTATGTTTAGGATATCCCAGAATGTGATAATAAATTTGTGTCAATTGCATTTCATAGGTGTATGTCGAAGCGTTCTCGTATTCAATTGAAGTATGGATTGTAATTTGTGTTAATCGTGTTTGAGATGTGAATAACGATTTCACTTTTGTTGGTGTTTAATATTGATTGAAGTTTTGAGTTTGTTTTTTGTTTTTAGATACCGATGTTGTTACTCGGATCAATTTTGAATGATAAATGTGTGACGACATCACTCTTTTGGATATTAATCTTGTTTTGAATTTATTGTGATGTTATGAATCATCTTTTTTTGAAAGAAGATTGTGTTGATGTTTGGGTACATTTGATTTGAATTTGAAAGATCAATACGGTTATGGCGTAGTTTTGTGGTAGTCATTGATGTTGAGTTTGTTTGAAACAAATTCTTTTGAGCATTATTAAGTATGTGCATAGTTGCTGCCCAGAATTTGGTACGGTTGGGTTGATTTTAGTTGGCTTTGAGTTTGATTTTTTATGTCATGCACTTGAATTGGTTAAGAGTTTCAATTCTTGGCTCCTGTTTTCATTTATGAATCGATAATCATGATAACCATTTGATAGCTTAATGTTCATTCACATTACATTATGCAAGTTTCATTCGGTTACATTTTTACTCTTGATTACTAACCGGTTTGTTGATTTGTACAAGCTTACAAGAATTATCATGAACCATTTCTCCTCACAATTCTATTTTACGTATGATTTCTATTTTCACTTAATCCATTAGTTCTATTTTGTTTTAATTAGTTGGTGTTTGTTAATTAAAATGGATTAGTTTACTAATATATTTTTCTTAACTTTGCTAATTAATTGAATCAACGTTTAACTAATTGATTTTCTTTCTCATTCTTTTCATTTTGATCAATTAATTAGATGTTGATTTAGTTACTTGATTTAGTTAATTAAAACAAATTAGTTTACTAATCCATTTTTCTTAACTCAATTAATTAAGTTAATCAACTCTTAATTAATTGATCCATAATTGTCTCATTGTAGTTTTAATACAAGTTTCTAGAACGAATATTTCTTTGTTATCTTGTCTGTTTCTTTGGAATTTATGATCTGAATTTCATTTGTATTCATTTGATCAAGTTTCATATGACATCTTGAAGTTTACTTAAGGCGATTCCTCACACCATGCGCATAAGCTTTTAATTTATTTAGTTATTCCTATTCAATTTGATTCGATTGAGTTGTATTGTTTGTTTAGACTTTTAACCGCGCTTGATTTGATACTCCCCATTTATAAGCTTGTCCCCATACCCATATGGTTTGTAATAGCTTAGGATTTTGTTGTGTGTTTTTATTGCTTATTTACGCCTATATCATGCAATTAGAACACATAGCCTCCTCTTGGACTCTTCATCAATGAATATGTATACATACACATACACATCGCACACATTCATAGTTTGGTCCTGGATTTTCTACAGTGACAATTATGCGATCGATTGTTCAATAGGTTGTTTAGAATACTAGTCTCACGCTAGTCCCACTTTCTAGGAGCATACATATGGCAACCTTGTATGGGCTCGCTTGTTTTCTTACCTTCTTTCAATCATTATTTAATTTTTATTTTACATGCAAATAAAATTTGTTTTGTATTAAACAATTATTAGTCTAATATGATTTTATTCGATATTATTGATTAAACTATTAATTAATTTTATCAAGATAAAATTGTTATTCTAATAATTATTTAAATGATTTGGACGTATATTGTGCTAAATTATTTTAATCTCCTCATGTATGCTTGCATGAATTATTCACAATTTACACTCCACACTTGATACAATTGATTCCATTTCTCATCCGAGCTCATTCATAAATTCCTCAAGGGTCCTCATAGTGAGAATGGGCATGGTCATTCTCACAAGGTTAATCGGATCCCTGGTTTGCATCGACTAACCATAACCAATAAACATTTGTCCATATACCAATTATCTATGTACAAAAGTTTCATAGTTGAAGATAGGAGCACCTATCTTCACGAGATTAATTAAGTTCTGATTGATCATAACCCGATTCAACTTCTCTTGGTCCATATACCAAACCTCTTAAAATACTTTCAAATTAAATTAATTAATTGAATTTGTTTTCCAAAATGAATATCATAAAAACTTGGATGATGTTTGTTTAAATCGTTGGATGATAGCCCAACAGTTTAAACAAACTTGAAGTCTTTAGATTGTTGGATGATAGCCGATAAGCTAAATACTTATCCGTCAAAAAAATATAGTGGCATTTGTTTAAGTTATTGGATGATAACCCGACGATTTAATTGATTTAGAATATTTAGGTTATTGGATGATAGTCCAATAAGTTAAATATTTTATTTCACTCGAAACACTTAATAATGTGAACCCCGTTTCACTTCACCGACTTCATAATAAAGTTTTGGGATGATGAGCGATTGGATAGTTTACTCGTCCAGTTTCTAGTATTTGAATCATTAGATGATAGCCTAATGTTTGGTACTTTTCACCCACTTAAAATCAATTCAACTCACTCAACTCTTTTTCATCATATGTGATCATCAAACTCTTTTCTTATAAAGAGTGTTATAGCCATTTCAAATACAACAAAGACTTAGCTTTTCAAATAAATTAAACAAGTCAAAGTTCAAACATTTTAAATGTCTAAAGCACAATTTTTCTTATAAAATCAACACAACCAATCAAGATATTTTTAAGAGGAACTACGGAACTCTGATTTTTCCATTGCACGAGGGAGTACGAAGGCACAAGATGCGATGTCTTTGGCGAGTTCAAAAAACCATAAATAAAGACCATTCTTATTTCTCCTTTCTTAACTTAGAAATTAGCAAATTAAATAAACACACTTAAACACACACGAACTAAATGGTTCCCATCGAGTACGTTAGATGTGAGGGATGCTAATACCTCCCCCTTACATAACCGACTCCCGAATCCATATCTTTTGATCTCGTAGACCGCCTTATCCTTCTTTGTGGGTTTTATCTATATTTTCCCGTTTCTTTGGAACAAATAAAATTAGGTGACGACTTTATTGTTTAAAAAAAAATAGATTTTGAAAAAAACATTTATCACATGTGGGTTTACAATTGATTCTTCAGAATTGTATGTCTTATATCTCCATTATACGAATGATGTTATTATCTTGATATATATTTGGTTGATAATTTTTCGTCGATTAAGGTTATTCTTTGGGGTTTTGGGCCGACTCTAAAGATTGTGTTAATTTTCAAAAGTAGCCTTATAGGAAGTTTTTGGACTTATCTAGTGATTTTCTCCATTGTAAGTAGGATACAATACCCTGAAGTATTAAGGTTGTCGATTGGAGGATAACCATTGGCTTGAATCTATGTGAGAACCTCTAATTTGGATCATTTCTTCCATTTGAACTCACGGAACATATATATACTAGCTAAGTTGTTTGTAATTATATTTTGTACTTATTTTATCTTAATAATAATTTATATAATTTTATTATAGTATAGATATTTAAATAATTTATATTTATTTATTTTAATAATTATATAACTATTTAAATTAGAGTAATTATTATTATTAAAAAATATTATTTTATAATTTATAATTATTTGGATACAATTAACTTTATTATCTAATTTTTAAAATAAATTTGTGTCATTCCTAAAAATAATATAAATTTTATTTTGGATAACTAACTTATAACTTTATTATGTTTAATTTTAAATAAATTGAAATTCATCAATTTTACTTATCAATTAAATTTTATAATATTATATTTATATTTTATAAGTGAAAAATATAAAGAAAAAACATCAATTATTTTGTTGAGTAATCTAAATTTCATACAATTATGTGCATGCAATGATATTCTCTATTCTTTGAATTAATGATATGATACAATAAATATAAATTATAAAACAAATAAAAAAAATACTTCTATGAATTATTTATTAGGGTGAAAATAAAAGTAATTTCAAATTAAATTTAATATTATATTATCAAAATGACAATATACTTAAAAAATAGTAAGTTTATAATTTATTAATTAATAATTTTGTATAAATATAATGTGAGTAATATTGTATTGTATTAGTAAGTTAGAGATATAAAAAGTGGTAGTTTAAGTTAATTGGTGGTGAATTTTTTTTTTTATAAAATATGAAAATAATGATTCATAAAATGTGTAACTAAACTTATTTATTAATTAAAATTTATTCTTTAATATAATGAGTAAATGAATTACACATATAAAATAAAATTATAAATTTTACTATTTCTTACAAATAAAGGTCAAGAGAATATATTTATGTAAGTAGATATAATATAAATAAGTATAATTCAATTCCACATATTATTGATTAATTTTTTTAAAATTTATTGTCTTTCACATTAAAAAAATTAATAATTGTACTCATAATCTAAAAGTCTACAAATTAATTTTACATAAATTAAATATCAACTATTATAAAAATATATAATTTTATTTCGGCGACCTAATTTTAAATAAATGTAGGGTACGCCATATTTTATATATAAAAGAATACATGCAAATGATACCACATTTATGTACAAACCTCAAATATGTAGCAATTGTTTTCTCTATGATCCCACATAAATTACTACTGCAAATTCATTAGGTGTATCAAATATTTATAAGAGATTTTAACAACAAATTTTCTTTAAAACACTATAAAAATTTAGAAATTAAAATTATAAAAGAGATAAAATGAATTTATTTAAAAATATAGGTGTGAGGTATATGCCAAGGGTGCAATATATATTCATTCACTCTAAGCCCAATCCAGTTCTTTTGAAGAGGCCCATCATCACTCACCAAATACATAATTCTAAATACATTTCCAACATAGTTAGAGTCCCTCTAAACACAAATCCCTCTGGAAAGTTCGCCTTGTAACAGAAACAAGTCGGTGTCGCAGAATTCAGTTTTCCGGTGAATACCGGCGGAGTTTCCGTCATAGACGTTAGAAACAGTGAGAATTTTTATCCATTTTTTCTTTTAAATTTGAATATTTCGAACCTTTGGCGGCGAATTCGCGATTCCGCCCTATAGTGGCGGCGGTTCCCCAATTATTCTCTAACTTGGCGGCGATTTTGCTTTTGCGCCCTAAATTGATCGCTATTCTGCAATTGCTTTATGTTGAAAAATGAATTCTCAATTTGTTATGTGTGTATATTGTGTTTTATTTGAAACTGTTGTTTTGCCTTAGGGTTTTTAACATTTGGCCATAACAAAGATGTTGACATCAATGCAAAATTGTGTTGGAACTTTGCCTCTATTATTGCCAGGTACAATGCTTCTTTACATCTCAGTAGTTGAGTTTTGCTAGTTTTAGAATTCTTGTTTTTGAAGTTATATTAATCATTCAATCATTCATGGATATTTGTTTTTTTGTTGTTTTCTTGTATGTAGTTGGTTGTACAAGTCAGACTCAAGGACGAATTAAAATTTCAGACCAAACATAGTGGGGATGCAGCCCTTACCGATAGGATCACGAAGGAAAACTTGGGCTGCCACTTGTCAAAGTTCATCATCTCGGTTCAAGGTTTTATTTTTAAGTAGAGAAGTTTTATGTTTTGTGTTGACTATTGAGTGATTCCCTGCGTGTTCTATTGATTTTTATATAGTCATTTCTTATAGGAGGGGTATGGAAGTTAATGCTATGTTGATTTGATATATTTTTGTCCTTCCTTACTATCCAAATCATGGAGAGTTTGTATTTTATTGGTGAATAATTGATAATAACAGAAGACTGATGGCTTGTATATGGTGTGCCTTTCTACAGAATGTTACATGCTATGCTGCTAGTGCAACACAAACTGTAACCCGCGATGCTCGGACAATTACGGTTACTCCTGGTAATAACTCCACTCAAAAACTTATTCAAAAAAATTTTTTTAGTTAAATTATATATTGTGCTTAGATCGCTAAATTCCATTTTTTGTCTTGCACTGGGCCAAACTGGAACAATTTAGGACCTCCCACTGTGTTGGCCTCTTCCATTTTTCATTCTAGTCATCATGTGCATATTCCTTAGTCAATGTATACAACAACAACCAAGGCTTATCCCACTAAGTGGGGTTGGCTAAAACTTGAAGCCTTATCGATAGTCAATAGTTTATACATATAAATTTCATTCTTCTCTCTTTCATCTTTCAAATAGCAGTACTTTAAAGTGCATAAAAAACAGTTGTATTTCATGTTTTCCTTTATAATCATGCATCCAAGTGATTGGTATGATCTACAATCTCCTTGAGTGGATTCAATGGAATATAATTGGGGAAAAGACGACGGAGGTAGTTTTCTTGCCTAATAACACAATGCAAGCTAGAAGAGGAACTTCAATAATTAGCACCAACAATATAATTTTAAAGGATTATGATATTAGAAGGCTTAAATAAATAGTTTCAAATCTGTCTTCTTTACTGATAGGAACAGGAATTTTTATTTTCGTGCTCTTATAATCTTAGAAGTTTTTCCTTTTGTAGATGGTGTTTTGTAGTCTGTTTCCTTGGATCTACCAGGCACAGTTTTGTTTTCTTTATTTTCCGTCTGAGTGAGTTTGTTTGATGGTTTCTTATGTGTTACATTTTATATACTCAAGCATATTTTGGTTTCTCTTTTGGAAGAAACTCTGTTTCACCTACATATATAAAAGTCGAGCAGTGCTATTTTGTAGAGAAACAGCCAACATAAATTGCGTGACTTGACTTTTCTAAATAAATAGTACAATATATATTAGTATTTGTTGGCAGAATGCCAGAATACATAGACAGATGCTATTGAAATCGACCAATCAGCTCTATTCATTAAACTTTCAGACGCAAATTATTTGTGACATTATGTACTTGCAAATGTTGTTTCGCTCTTCATGATCTTTTATTCTTTGATGAAGAATAATTATATGTTCCATGTCTTTGTTATACAAATATAATTTGCTATCATTTTCCGAAATGACAGACAAAGCGAGGAGCCCTAGACTTGATGACAATGGGCCTGGATTGCCACCTCGTGACGATGATGTGGTAATGGAGGTGGTGGTGGCGGTAATTTTTCTGGTGGACTAGCCCTTTTGGGTATTCTTGGTGTCCTAGACATTCTTAAAGACATAGAGGGCGAATTGCAACGTAAAGCCAAAGAAAGAAGCTTCGATCGAGCCTGATAATTAGTCTCAACCGTGGTAGTGCAATTACTTGATACCTTATGTTATTTAAAAAAAATGGATAATCATACCTAGTTATTCAATATGGTCCCCCAAATAATTGGGATTTGATCACATCACATAGGAGATAATATGAATTTTTTTTTTTTGTAGTTTTGGTTAGTTGTCACTCTTTTGTTGTGTAACCACTAGACTTGTCTCATGTTTCTATTTGTCGAGTGTATGGCCTTAAGCAAACCGATATTGTTAAAGCTGAGTGACAATTTTCACATGTTGGGTGGGTCTGTGTGTTGTGTCATGAGTTGGGCCAGTGTTTTTTCTAGTCTTGTCCATACATGAACCGTCTGAACATGTACAACTATTTGGTTCTCTATGAAACCGAAAAGGCTATTGTGATTTAAATTTCTTGCTGGTTTGGTTTTATTTGGTTCCTCTATATGTTGATTTGGATTTATTTGGTCATGTTTGGTTTGGTTTGTATTAGTTCATATTTGTTTGGTGATTATGCTTGATAATCCCAATATCTAGCTTCTAATGTTATTGATTTGTTTGCTTGATTGTTCATTTTCTTGTAGGATCATTTGTTTCTTCTATATATGTGTGCTCCTGTTTGGCTGTATCTCTTATCTCTTGGTTTGATTTCTCATTTAACAAATTTTCAATATTTTGTGTTAATCCATCGTGACTTTGAGGGAAGGAGTTAGATAATATGTAATGGACTTTTTTGGTTATAATTAGTCTTAAAATAATTTAATTAATCTATTTATGTTTAGTTATATATATATATTCTCAATGTAATCTTTATTTTCTTAAGTTCTGTCATTCATATTATCGAAACTATTATCTCTTTCTTTTTTTTTCCTTATTTGTTATCTCTATTTTTAACACTCGAAACTTTAATCTCTTTTTTCTTACTGTTATCTATTTTTCTTACTGTTATCTACTTATCTCTATTTTAAACACATTCCCGTTCAATTTTATGTTCAGTTATTTTGGAAATGGATTAGAAATGGATTGTATGAGGGCCCGAAATTTCTCTTCAAATTTATTGTTGTATTGTATCTCATCATAGAAAATGATTCTTTTATGCTAAAAAAAGTTCCAAATATGAATTACTTTTTTTTATATGACATATCTTCAAATATTGTTGATAACAATGAATTTTATTTTGATGATCTTTGTGGTGTGTCCTACGGTGAAGATGTGCCTTTAAACACTCAAATTATGAAGTTTGTGGTGTGTCCTACGGTGAAGATGTGCCTTTAAACAATCAAAATTATGAAGTTTGTGGTGTGTCCTACGGTGAAGATGTGCCTTTAAACAATCAAATTATGAAGTTTGTGATGCGTCAGATTTAAGGTTTTGGAATAATGCGTAGTTGAGATTAATTAAATTATAGTCTATCTTTTATAGTTGAATTTTAGTATTTTGAAACATTAGGACCTTGTGCTCATGACAATTCTCTTAGTTGAATTTTAGGATTTTGAAACATTAGGACCTTATGCTCTGAGGGGAAAATGTTCGAACATATTTTAGAATGGCATTTGACGGTCTCTAGGAACCCGTCTCTTTTGATCATCTGTACTACACAGGTAGAACTATATCAAGATTCTGAAATATAAAACTTTAATAAGGAGGCTAAGCTGTCTCAATAGATTTACACGCCATTAAATATAATTGTCCATTTAAAATGAAGGTCATATAAGATTTGATTAGTTCTCGATCTAAGATGAAGTTAAGGCATGACTAATTGCTGATGAAACTTTACCTTATTGTTATGGTGATTGATTGCTGATGTTGTTGGTGTTGTATGTTGTAAATGATGGTAACCTTGTTGTGGAACTTTATGATGCTTCGTTGTGTGTCTCATTTTCATGGTGATTAGGCATGGCATGGGCGAGACAGTTTTATATTCCCCAACCCCAACCGAATCCGGATAAATCCCCATTCCCATTGATCATCGGGATGAATAATTGAACCCAAACCCGTCCCAAATGGGTTCTGGGATCCCACCCAAACCCAAACCCAAAACTTGCCAACCCAAATCCTTCCAGAACCCAAAATCGCGAACCCAAAACCACTCTGATTCTAACAAATATGAATTTATATTACAAAGTAAAATACAATCTTAAGGAATTTCAAACATATATTTCAAATAATAAAAAATACAAACGAAGTATTAATTCAATAACTATACAATTAATATGTCAAATTAACAAAACCAAATAATCCAAAATATAAAACTAAATAAAAAATACAAATTCATATTCCAAACTACCATCCAAACAAACACATAATAAAAGTATTCTACATTCCAAAATAATAATAATAATAATAATAATAATAATAATAATAATAATAATAATAGTAAAAGTATTCTACATTCCAAAATAATAATAATAATAATAATAATAATAATAATAATAATACTAATAATAATAATAATAATAAACGAGGTTCGGGGACGGGTTGGGTGGGTACTACATTCCCATTACACCCCCCATCCCATATTTTAAAATGGGAAAACCCAAACCCAACCCAAACCAGTCAAAGCGGATTTTCCCCATCAAATTCAAGTGGGTTCTATGGCACCGGTACAGGTTATATTGCCATGTCTAATGGTGATGGTTAAGTGAAATATTGTGTTGAGATATATTATTGTTCGCGTTAAAGTGGCGAGAATCGAATCAATTGGTTCTCTTATAAAGCGATTTACTCTTTTGATTTGTTTATAAAGATGCCACGAGCATCAAGCTTTATTTTTCAACACAAGAAAAATGATTATGAAAAGGGAAGCTGCAATACCCTCAATTGATATGATACGCATTACGACTAGCCTTGAACTAGGCAACGCATCGGGGAGATTAAGACAGGGGGTTTGTTATATAAAGGGAATAGATGGAGCACCCTAAATATAGTTATTTATACCTTTATATATGAATATGTTTGATATGTTTGTGTGTTTTAAATTGCTATTTCTATGATTGGAAAAGTTTCTCCTTTGGATTTTAAGAAGGAAAGATTATGTGGGATCCTAGGTTTTGTTATTATTGTGCTCATACGATCATTGGGATCCTCTGCATATATATCTCTTAATGGGAATCGAGCATTTGTAGCTCGGATCTAAAGGGATCTATGGTTTGTTTGGTTTGAGGAAAAGAAATTTTGCTCGCCAAAGATGAGACCTTGTGCCTCGTATTCTCAAAAGGATGTTGAGAAAGTCAAAGCAATCGTAGTTCCCACTTATGCTAGTGGAAGCAACGGATGTTATTAAGAGACAAAGACAAATGTCATCTTAATGAAAATGTATCTAATCTATTTCATCATACATTTGAAAGGTTGATTGATTGAATCTTTCATCGTAAGTTATAGGTGTTTTGCTTGAGTGTACAAGCGTTACCACTTACGAGTTAAGAAAGATGTTTGAAAAATGATTGAATCTTTTAATTGTAAGCATTGGGTGTTTTGCTTGGGTGTGCAATGTTACCACTTACGATTAAGAGATGTTTTTGTTTGAAAAGAGTTTGAAAAGTTTTGATTGTATGTGATGTGATAGATGAGATACTTCTTCCATAGAGATAATAAATGTCTAAATCTCGAGGAGAAATTGATTGGATTAGGATGCTTTTAAGAAGCGTGGGTCCTTGTATTGTTAGCCCAGAGGCATTCCGAGGTCATCGAGGTCCTTGTATGAAGCTCAAGAGAAGCTATAGGGTATGGCTGGCTTTGGCTTTAAGAGTGGTTTCATCGGAAACCATCCTCTTAGATTTCAAGAGTGATTTCACGGGAAATCATACTCTGAGGTTCTATCTTGTGGGTGATTCTTTGTATTGGAAGCCCAATAGGAGGTTTAAGAGATTTCTGGTCTCTTTCTTGTTTGATGCCCGAGAAGGCTAAACTCAATGAGGAGTTCTTTTGAGCGAAGCTCAAGAGGAGGCTGACTCGGGGGTGTTGTCTATATGAAGCCTAAGCGGAGGCTAAACTCGGATGAATGAGTTATCTTGCACAAAGCCCAAGAGGAGGCTAAACTCTGGGGGGACCTATTTGTTAGGCTAATTGTTATGTTATAACCAAACAGTTAAACAAGTGTATGAAATTTATTCACAGGAGTTTATGAAGGAAATATAAACAAATGTATAATGTTTATTTACAAGAGTTTATGAAAGAAATATAAACAAGTGTGTAAAACAAGCATTTTAAAAGCAGCGTAACTTGATTATTTACAAGTTTGAATGTGTACAAAGAAATAACTTTGTACGAATGGGTATTGTGTACAAGGAAATATGTATGTACATAGGAGGGTTGGGACTTACACCGTAAGGGAGGCCCATTGGTTTAAAAGCGCTTTCACGGAATAATGCCCCTTTTAATACTAATGGATTTGATGTATATACAAGCGAATAAACGAACGAAAGTTTGCTACACTTGAATATTTACGAAGGTATACGATTATGTACAAGTAAAATTGATATGTACATAGAAAGAATTTGATATGTACAAGGAAATAGCTATGTACATAAAAATTTGGGACTTACACGTGAGGCCCATGATCGTTTAAATTCGAGGAAAAAGGTTCGGTTTATCTTCAAATCGGGTCGATCATGGAAAAGAGTGTAAGTTTGATGAAATGTTTTGAAAAGATCTTGAAAGTGTTTTGAAAGGTGAAATATATCCACAAAAGTTTGAAAAAGCTTGGTTTGAAAGTTTGAGAAAACATCTTTGAAGAGTACTTGAAAAGTTCTTAAACGTCGTTTATTTCGATGAAAATATAATCAAAAGAGAATATTTTTTGGATTTTTGACATCATCATAAAATAGACATGTTAAATGACAAGTGTGCAAAAATCACCTCAAAATGAGGAGTTTTGATTGGGTTTTGAAAGCATTGAATTTGAAAAAAATGTGAAGAGAAAAGCAAAAAATTTGGCAAAATGGTCCCAAGGGGATTCGACCCCGGGACCATTGGGCAAGGCAAGGCAAGTGACTTAAGAGTGAGCTGGCAACCGCTGGGGCGGCAATACATTCGTTCATTTATGTCATTCCATGTTATTATATTATAAACTTATTATTTGAATTTACGATCCAAAACACGCGCGAACATGTTCTTCTTCTTCCTCAATCCTCATCAATCCCAGATTCTTTGTTTCTCAATGAAAATGAATGATGTAAACATCAAACTTGCACGAAATTTAACCAGGAACATGATGGTGGTGGTTAATTTTATTTATTTTTAGTTTTAGAGGATTAATTTTCCCAGAAACACGAAGAACCCTAATTCCTAAAAATCAATATGAAATCGTGTATGGCCATGGAATTAATCAATTGATTGAGGGTTATCAATCAGTGAAAGTGCAGAAACAAAACGGCCAAGCCATTTTTGAACTGGAAGTTAGAAATTATGAAGTTCAAAGTTTGAGTTCTTACCTCTTGAAGCTGGACTTTGATTCTTAGAAGGAGGTGTTACAAAGTTGATTTGATGATTGCTATAGCACCGGTGGACCTCATGGAACGTGTGGAAGTGCTATGCTTGCTTTGAAACTACCTGGATCACTCTGACCAAGTACAACTGCAGTTCCTTGGCATGAGTTTCGAATTCGAGCTTGAAGGTGTTACAGGTCAAGGGTAATGATTTGTATCATTCATATGAAGTATGTTGATGATGTTTGAATGATAAAATCAAGACTAGCTCGAGCCAATTATCAGTTTGAAAGTTAAGACAGTTTTTTGCAAGTTTGGAAGTTTGAACATTGATTCTGGTTTTTAGTTGTTCTTGTGTTGATTTTAAGTTTCAAACAAGTTCTATATTGAGTTTAAAACATGTTAGACACCAAATTTCTCATAGTTTTTCACAAGATTTGAGAAATGCAAAAATTCTCACTTTTGAACCACAAAACTTGAAATTCAAGAAAGAAGTGAGAAAGCTTGTTTTGTATAGCTTTGGTGTAGTTTCAATTTGAAAACATGACCTCTATTTATAGGTCAAGAAATCAGAATGGTAAGTGAAGAAGATTGGCGAACTGAGCAACTTGCCTTAGAGGGCAAGAAAGTCATTTTTGCCATAAATGCAAATGGAATATTCTTTTAACCATGGTTAAAACTCAACTTGATCTTATCTCCATCATAATTACTTCTCATCTGATTTTTATCAGCTCTAGCCTACCTCTAATTGGTGACAAGGCTTCTAGAAGGAGATTTTTGCAAAAAATGACTTATAACTTTGAAGTGTGAACTTGAAATCCATAGCTTTTGGAGCTTTATGTTTCAAAATCAAAAGTGTAGCTAGACAAAATGGTTTTGCAAGTTCTTGGACATTTTGGAAAGCTTGTAACAAGGGCTACAACTTTCATGTTTTGAGTTTTTTCTAATTCCAAATGGAACTATGTGAAAAATTGCCATGAAAGTATGAAAAAACATGAAATTTTTAACACTTAAAATTTTTCTAAGTGTTGAAAATTTTGACTTTTTGTTGACTTTTCCAAATTTCTTGATTTTCTATGATCATGATGGATCATTTAAAGTATTTTGATGATTGAAAAAGTTTTATCTTGAAAAAGTTGACCAAAAGTCAAAGTTTGACTTTTCAATGCAGATGAAATTTCATCAGATGATCCAATTGGCTGATGAAAATGTGAACTTCTGTGATGTTTTGAATCAAGAAATTAGGTCAAGATGTTGAATTGAAGATATGAAGATCAATCTCCAATCAAAAAAGTCATTCATTGATCAGAAAATCAGTGATTCCTTATCCTCGATGAAAACCCTAATTGGTCGATCCTTGATAGATCATGAGAAAAGTTAGGATATCTGAAGATCAACTATTGATGATTTGATTAAGATAAATCAATTGAGGTGAGTAGAAACTCAAACCCTAATTGATTACCTCTTGAACAGATGAAAAATTGATGAAACCCTAATTTTGACTTGTAGAAGCCATACCCGATTTATTCTGTTCTTGAGCTGTTAGTGATGCAGTGATGCAAATGTGAGGTGGTATATTAGGTCAAAAATTGGGGTATGACAATTATGTTGATAATGTTGTTGTGTATCTTGAGAGTCCATGCATCCATGTTGTTGAACTTATGTTCAAAATTATGTTGTAACCTCGTTTCTTATGGTGATAGTTCGAGTGCGAGAAACTAAGTCCTTTATCCGGAGATTTAGTGAAGTGTTACCGGAGATTTAGTGAAGTGTTACCTATAGTGGTGGTGGCGATTTGGTGTACTCTGATTCCAAGAGGGAATCGATCCTATGGTGGGGATCATGGAATGAAATGAACCTAAGTGTTCATGTACGGTACCATATGCATTGTGTCGGTGTCGGTGTCTTTACCATCCTATGTGGTATTTGCATAAGTTGTTGATGAATTATGATATGATGATACTTATGCTTACTATATGATTATGTGTGAATGTTGTTATAAAGATGTTGTTTGAACTAATTATGATGAAAGAAGGCGTGAGTATATGTTGTGTTGATGATTTCTAATTGTAGACTTTAATTGCTAAGTTTACTTTTCACGAATATCTTTTATAATTGATTATGATATGTTGCCTGCACATGGGTAACATGCAGATTCACGGGAGTAGCGTTACTGAAGTAAGTGAGATAACCGCTCTTGAAGTGTCTTCCATTTAGTGTCATTTATTGGTGGTAGGGTCTTACTCAGATCATGTAACATCGAGAGGAAGTTGTTTTTGTGTTACTTACAATTGTTGTTTGTTTGTTGAAATTATGTATTATGTTGTTGAGATTATAACATTATGACTTTCTTATTTATGTTGATCGAAGTTGAAAAAGATTTTATGCGACCAATAATGTGTTTGATTATATGTTTTAATTGTATTCTGCTGCGATGCTATTCATATGTGTTTAGATGTTGTGTAACATTGCGGGTACAAAAATCAGTCATTTACTTTTCTTTTCGGTAACTTGTGTTATGAAGAAGAGTTGGTTTATGTTTATGACTTGTGCCCACTCTTGTGTGGTGATTTCAAATTAAGTTACTTTAATTAATTTGCGGGATTGAAGAATGCCCATTACCTTCTCCTTCCCTAAACACCTAAAATTAGTTATCTTTAAAGAACTCAAAAAATTAGTGTTGTTGAAAACTTCATTGTTTAACTGTGTTTAAAACAATGGTAGAGACTCTTCATCCCACCTAAGGAAATATCCAACATCACGAAAACAAAATTTTTAATTTTCTTCCACTAAAACTTATCTTAAATGTAGTCATATGCGAAAATATAGAAATCTGTGACAAGTATAAATATAACGGTGTGAGTATATTCCAAACATTGGAAAATGATATATGGATTGAATTCATCCAACTTGTAAAAGAGATATATGTTCTAACC
Organism: Vicia sativa; assembly: GCA_021764765.1. Classification (NCBI taxonomy): domain Eukaryota; kingdom Viridiplantae; phylum Streptophyta; class Magnoliopsida; order Fabales; family Fabaceae; genus Vicia; species Vicia sativa. Next base: position 9,155,072 of record CM038797.1, on the reverse strand, counting down.
ATTAGAAAATGTTTGTCTGCATTTGAAATCCATCATAGAGAACTTTTTCAAGCTTCTTAAGTTGCAAGATTTCATTATCTTGCAATCCATTTCAAAGAATAATGCGTACGAGTTAGGATTAGCTAAAATTTGTTAAATCTAATCATTTTATCCCTCGATTATTAAGAAACCCGATGAGATATATCATTTAGTTTACAAATAAGAATATAATAAAAAGATAGGTTCTTGAAATTTTTTCCCTTGTTTATTAGAAAATATGAGATAAGATATGGTTTTATTTCTAAAACATGGCGTGTAACACCCCAATATTACCCAAAGTTTAATGTGCAAAATCAGAGTAATTTAAAATTTCATAAATTAAATCTTGAGGCATCACACCTTCAAAACCAATTCACTTTAAGCAGTTTACTTTAAAGTATAAATCTCGGATACATAACATCATCGGAAAATCATAAAATGATTCGTCAAAATCAAAAATTTTCTTTATTAAACTTCCTCATCAAATCATGCTTTCATAAAGTATGATTCTTATTACAAAAGGAAGAACCACACAAGAACAACAACAAGACAACATAAATATTCCCCAGTGCTACGTATCAGAAGCGACATTGACTCGACTAACAGCACTATAAACCTCGTCTTCATAACCTGCGTTACCAATATAAAGGTAGCAGTAGAAACAAGTAAAGGTGAGATACTCCAAAACATATAATTAAAGGCATGATAAATATATATATATATATATATATATATATATATATATATATATATATATATAGTTTTGGAATTATAAAGGATATAAATTAATAAGTGTAATTTCAACACAAAATCAAAATCACTTACTTTACTCGTCATCCTAATGTGTATAATCTACACTTTATCACCATAACCTCATCGGCATAAAACGTCACCACAACGCATAAACTTCCATCACCACAAGAATCATCACAAGATAATACGTCACTAATCCATACGAAATCATAAACAACATCATCAAACAACTTTAATAACATAAACAACATAAATAAAACCATCAAATTGGCTAAAGCCCATCGTCACTTTTGGCATAAAAGCCCGTCGTCACAAACATCATCACATCATAATTGCATTAAGCATTTCATCTAAATTAAATCATCACAAAACTCATTATTTATATTCATCGCCTAGTTATCATAAAATCATCAAATCATATTCACTTCATGTTCATCATAAAGATCATCACTCAATAAAGCATCATATATCATCGCAATTCAACATCATCCATCAATTAAAACCAGCGCCAAACAATTCAAACATAAACATAACCGACTCCATGAGACACGACTATGTTATACATGTGGTACCCGTCGCTTTGTCCATAAATAGGAACACTTGGCATAAAAGCCTCGTCGCTTGGCATAAAAGCCTCGTCGCTTGGCATAAAAAGCCCATAGTCGCCAATGCAATGTATGTGACTCGACAATAAAACAACACAACACAAAAACATCACCATCGGCTCATCAAAATTGGCATAAAGCCCACATATATAATTTATCCAAAACAAGATAAATATATCCTCGTATCATAATTGCATTATGCAAAACATCACTAATAAATTCATCAAAAATCATGCATTCACAAATCGGAAGCATTTATTAACAACATCAATATAATCACCATGTACAAAGGTATATATCATTGCATTGCATATTGACAAGTATTCATTAATAAATACCGTCAAACATTATGTTTATTTACACGCATCATTATCAATTAATTCACCAAATTCCAAAACGGAAAAATAGTCAAACACCTATATTCATATGAGAGCCATTCCTAATAACCTATTAATCATAATAAATCGACATCGAAATCGGATTGTCCATCGTGTCTTAAATCCACTAAAGCGAAATCCAGATTCAATTTTACAGTAAATTAGCTATTCGGGTCATATCGTAAAAACTCGTAATTTCTAAAACTAACCTCTACTTTCGTTCTACCGTTAAACTTAGCTATACGTCAATTTTCGTTGAATTGAGTAACTTGCTCCGAATTTAAATCGGAAAATCGGAACATAATCGGGTTCCAAATTTAATCGGCTAACTCGTGTCCTAGTTATATTTTATAGGTATAAGTTGCTACTAGGTGAAATTGGAATTTTATTAACAAAGCAACCTATTTCCAAAGAAATTATGCGGGAAAACAATTGTTGACGGAAAGCAGAAAAACGAATCTGACAAGCGGAAAATGAATTTCGTTGCACCCTTTTGGCCACATGAGGCGCCGCCCTAAAGGGCAAAGGAAATGGAAGCGGCTGCCTCAATGAGGGGGATGGCCGCCCCACACATGGAGGTGGGCGCCTCCCCCCATGCCACTTCCTCCATCAATTCTTTCCTTCCCTGTGTTTTCTCTTCAACAGTTTTCCTCTTTTACAGTTTTCTTCTTTTATAGTTTTCTTTCATTTCTTCATATTTTCAACCTATTCCTTGCTAGCCTACAAATTAACATACCCACAATCTATACCCCTAATCCAACTCTCCTAATCTATTTCAATCAAACAATCAAACACCCAACTCAAAACCACAACACCAATTTCATCACAAATTCACAATATATGTATCAAAACCCTAACTATAGGAAGTGGAAAATCAAACCCCTTACCTCAAGAGATTGGATGATTCTTGATGATCCAACATCTCCATCATCAAGCTCCCTCTTGCTCTTCTTCTTCTTCTTCTTCTCAAAATCCTCACTTTTTTCCTCTCAAGGTTCTATTTTGGTTGTGTAGGAAAAATGGGAAGAAAACAAAGGAAAGGGTTTTTATAATGTTGTTTTCTTACTAGCTTCCTCTCTTGCTCTTGTTTGGCTTAGGTGTGTTATGAATGGAAGGAAAATGAGGAGAAATGGTTTTTATAATGGTATATTCCTTACTAGAAAGCCAAGGGTGAAAAACCCAATTCTAACAAAATGCTCCCCACCCCTATCTAATTATATCATCAATTCAATTCATTCAAATAATGCGGGAATTAAATATCGGATCCGAGCAGACGTTGCCAAATATATTATCATATATATTGATTATTATATTTAATCTGTCATAAAATAAACATCAATCGGTAATTCGAAAATATTAATATAATATAACATTAATTAAAACAGGGCGTTACATGGCGCACATTGGAATAAGATCACTCAAATAGAAATGATCATCCATATTCAAAACATAACGTATCTTTTGGAATTTCAAGGATGCTTTTGACCTATTTAAACACTATTCCTATTTTGAATGTCTCATTTCCAACTCTTTGTTTCTTCAAAGTTATATGTCGAGACTTGTGAGCGGATGCCCAACCAAATATTTCAATGTCGAGAGGATTACGACAAAGCGATCCATTGTCACCATTCCTCTTCACTTTAGTGGTAGATGGGTGGTTATCTTGTTCCAAAATGCGGTGGATATTGGTAAATCTGAAGGATAACGGTGAATGATGGACTTAATATTCGATTATTATCATTTCTGACGATGCCATCATTGTAGGCGTTGGTACATGGAGAAATTTGTAGAGCATTAAGCCATACTCGGAGGTTTAATATTCGATTATTATCGACATAGATGAAGAATTTATGGAAGGAGCCTCTCAATTCTTATGTTGTTATTGTGATGCTATACCTTTCAAGTTCCTGATCCATTTCGGTTGGCTTACACCCAAGGAGAATGTTGTCGATAGGAGGGATGGTAACATTACTAAATTATGTGGTATCAAGTATTCCAATCTTTGTAATGTCTTTTTACAAGGCTCATGCGAATATCATTCAAGAAGTCATACAAATACATAGTAGATTTCTATGGTGCGGGAGTGAGGAGAAACACTACATTAGATGGGTAAGTTGGATTAACATTTGTAGACCTAAGGAGGAAGGTGGTTTGGGGATTAACCATGTTGGTGTCTTTAATAAAGTGTTGCTATGTAAATGGAAATGGATAATGCTCCAGAACGAGGAGTTAGTATGGAAACAAATGTTGGGTGCAAGATATGGTGATTCTACCTGTTGTGCTAAAGGGATTGAGCAAAGAAATATAAAAAGGGTTAAGTTTGGTGGAAGGTATTCATGAGGCTAACATTCATAAAACTAACAAACTTGATTGTTTTGCGAGTAACATAACATATAAGCTTGGCGGGGAGGTGATTTTGTTACGGTATTGTAGGTAGATTGGAATTCACCCTCAAAGTGTTATTTTCAACTGTTACAACTATCAAATAGACCATTAGTAAAAATTTGGGATTTGGTTTGTGCAATAATATTTGGAAATGGGATCTTGAGTAGTTTTATTTCAATCCCACCCGATTTAGTGAGACAAATTCAGCCGTGGGATGTCAAAGATAAGATTATTTGGTGGCCAAATCGGAAGGTGTGTTCACGGTAAGAGTTGTTACTACGTTGGAAAGCGAATTGGAAGACATAGTGGAAGTCGAGGCAATGGGTGTCTTGAAATGCATTTGAAAATAAACATTCCATCCAAATTGAAGGTCTTTGCCTGGAGGGTTGTGCTGAACAGTTAGCAACAAAGATCAATTACCAAAGAGGAATATTACACAATGTGCAAGCTAAAGTGTGTGTTTTGTTTAGAAGAGGATGAAGGCATAAACAATTTTTTTTTCAAATACAAAGCTAGTCAAAATGTTTGGAATGCTATTCTTTGTTGGCTAGACATAAAGGTTAACATGTGCGTTGAAGGAATGCCCCATTTCATTCAATTTATCCATTATCTCCAAAGAAAGATAAAGAAGAAGAAGTTGTGTTTAATATGGCTTGTAACATTATGGTTCATGCGAAATCTTAAAAATGATACGATTTTCAATGATGAAAGATTTGTCCCGAATGATTTGGTCCTCAGACATAAAATTGGTGGTTTGGTTGTGGCATAATATAGGTAACAAAGTAATCAAATGTACATCTATGTACTTTGTGAATTATGTCTCAAACCATAAATTAAAATCACATCCCTATCGTTGGATTGGAAACTTATCAATAATACTAGTGTTTTTGCTTGTATTTGACAAATGATGGGTACATGAATTGTAATTTTTTGGGCACAATATGCTTCTTGTCTATATTTGGCATAATTTAGGATTCCTTAGCCAACAGAGTTTATGAAAAAAATCTCAATAAAAAAATTAACTAAAAGTTGAGTGTTATTGCCACTTGTCACATCATAAGTTTGCAACCTGTAGCTCTATTAACAGTAGACATTAGAACCTGAATAAACTTGCAACTATGTATTAGGAAAAGAATAATCCAATTCTTTTCATAACATACTGAATAATTTTTGTTGCTTTGATTCACTTACTTTCTTCACACACGTATTCTTTTATTTCTTCACCCCACTTCTTTTATATTTATATGTTGCTTTCACATTTTTTTTCATGTGTATCTCAATCAAATCCCTTACTGAATTGTTGCAATCAAAGATATGGCATTAAACTTTCAAATGATTCTACCTATCTCATTGGTTCTTGCCATCATTTTATCAGGTAATAAACAACCCTACATTCATTGTCTATTTTTTTTATTATTATTCGTAGTTTCAAACCCGCGTTCCAACAATTTAATATCTCTGCACAGCTATCAACGGAATTAATTTAACCGGATTTTTATACTAATATTTTATTTCTTTATTATAATTGCTAAAAATGTGTTTATGAGGACAGGTGAAAGAACTTGTGAATCAGCAAGAGTATTTACTATAGTAAATTATTGCAAGGAGACTCTTTGGCCAGCTGTAATCCCGGAGAAAATTTCAACGAGGAGGATTTGTCGTAAACAAGGACAATCCTCCGTTTTCATGCTCCAGTCAGTTGGGTCGAATTTGGGCTCGACAGCTGCAACTTGACCAAAATGGAGACGGACAATGCCAAACCGGTGCATGCGGCACAACTTTAAAATGTGGTGGGGCAGGAAAAACCCCGGCGTCCCTAGCTGAATTCACACTCGCTAACCCTGACTTCTACGACGTTAGTCTCGTCGATGGCTTCAATGTGCCGATTTCCGTTAAGCCGTTAAACGGAAAAGGAAACTGCTCGACTGCTGGATGTGATTCTGATCTTAGATCAACTTGTCCCAAAGAACTTTCCGTTAAGTCTAACGGAAAGACCATTGGGTGCCGAAGCGCTTGTGATGTGTTTGATACAGATGAGTATTGTTGTAGAGGGAATTTCGGAAACCCTTCGACTTGTAGACCAACGTTTTATTCCAAGAAATTTAAGGAGGCTTGTCCAACTTCTTACAGTTATGCTTATGATGATCCAACAAGTATTTTCACATGCACTGGAACAGATTATGTCATTGCTTTCTGTGCTGACAGGTTTGTGAAATTATGACTTTATCATAACTATAAAATGCCGAACCGCAACTAAATCTTAATTATGTTTTGATTTGGAGTTTCAGGAAAAAACCGATGTGCAGTTATCATGATCATGACCTTAAGTGTAGTGGATCACATGGCTTGAAGATGTTGATTGGAAGCTGGTGCATGGGAATATTCATGATGGTGTTTTCAGTTCTTGGATTCTAGACCCTAAAACTATGAATCTTGTTAAGTTGAAACTGAGTGAATTACATGAGTTTGTTGTATAAATGGAAAATCTTTTCATTTTTTGTTAATAAATGGAAACTGTTTTCTTTTCAGTGAGAATGTTACTATTATTATATTTTAGCATTAATTAATTGATTCAATTATTCATATTCTTTTCCTTCCGTTTAAGGAAAATGGTGATGTGAAATAGAAGTTATTAACAAGCTGGTAGTGAATTTTTCATTCTTATTTTCTGATTATTGGTTATACATTTAAAAAATACTACTGTCATGAGTGATCATTCAACATGACAGAGATATTTCTGTATCGGTGCATTGCCATAGATAGATATCTTTGCGGCCACGGATAGTATCATTCATAGCTTTGCCTTCAGCAATAGAGAAGTTGTGATGTTCAAATGCTGAGAATGGTGGTTCATTTTAAGATTGTATCTCGTTTGCACTAGTAATAAAGGGAAGTCTTAAATAGTAATAAAATTACTAAAATTTTAATTACTACATCTTGATATACGAGGATATATAGATTTGCAACTAAAGGTGGTAAAGACTTACCCAAGTTAGATTTTAATTATAACTTAGTCATACATGATAAAAAGTCAGATTAAATTTATAGATCTGAGTTTGAGTTTGATTTGAGTCATACATGATAATAAGTCAATTTATATTTGTAGATTTGATTCGAAATGAGTCATACATGATAAAATACAGTTTAAATTTGAAGATTCGAGTCTGACTTTCGTATATCGGATTGATTTATTAATCAACTTAAAAGTCTAATTTATTATAAGATAATTAAATAATTAATTCAAATAATGTTAAATAAACAAACAAATTAAAAGATATAAATTTTTTGTTACCCTTTGTAAATTTAAGGATAATTTACCTTATAATATGTATCAATCAAATTTTGTTATATAAAGTAATATTTTAAAATTACATATTATTCTAAAACCTTAAAAAATTAAAAATTAAATAAATAAACAACATACTACTTGTTTTTAAGTAATAAGATGTATGTATGTCAAGTGTGAGTAATGATTCTCACATTGACAGGAAAAGATGATAGTGAACTTTTTTTTAAGTGAAAAAAGACATAAACTCAATATCTTAAGGTTTTGATATGTGATTTTAAAAATAAATTTTATGTAGTAAAATTTCATTAGTATAGATCATTAATGATATATTACCTCTAATTTTAAACGGGCTAGTCTAGGCCTCATCGGATCATTAAAATTAAAAATTTGTTGCATTGACTTATATGAACTTACTTAATAAAATAAATTTTTGTGAGATCATTTGTTTAGAAAAAACATATGAAAATAATTTATGACATTTTTCATAAAATTTTCAACTTATATTCTTAAGTTCTTCAAAATTATTAAACTTTTTTTTTATATTTTATTTAAAAACAAAAAAAATTAAATATGATAATAATATAATAATTGTTATTTTCCTGAAATAATGATTGACATACATTTTGGTAAAATCATCATAACAACATGTTGAAAGGAAATAACCCAACTTACAGTTTTCAACATGTCAAATAAAGATGTCCCAACCTGAAAGATAGGACATCGATATCTGCACAACTCGAAATTTTATGGTTCAATGTGTTGTTAACATCGAATAATTTGGGTATAATAAGATAGTTTATGTGGCATCCAAGATTCATTGTGTAGTTGTTTTGACTCTATCAATCTTCTGATGAACTCTTATAACCTTTGACTTAGACTCAACGTCCAAATCATTATGAATCATTCATATGAAACCCACTAACAACTAATCACTAATTACTAACATTTTAATTCTTACACTTTATTTTTTATGCTTTCTTTACCGTTTTATTTAAATTTAAGCATTCATTATCATGTTTATGTTTCTCTTTGTTTTCCCTTTGTCCACTTGGACATTTATCTTTGTTTGACTCATTAATAAAAACTTAAAAAATGATGACTTGGACTTAATTATTTTCTCCATGACTGAGATTAATTTTGGACTTAGGATTAGGAACTTTGACCTCATCTTGGAGACTCTATGATCTTGGTGTTATTATGTCTATGCTTGGGTTATTATCTTTTGTATAGGTTATTCTGTTTATCTCATCTATGAGTGGATTTCTCAATCTGGTTAGTCTATCAATTTTGAAGATATGATTTCATCGAGCATAAGATCATACGAGACTTGGTATTTTTTTCCAGTTACTTGTTTATTGGTTTGTGAATTCAAAGGATGTGAATATGGTATTGGCCTCTTGATGTCAAGTATTGATTTCTCACCTGGTTAGATCTTTCTTTACGCTCATCTTTTACTTTTTGTACATAGGATAACCTCTTAATCTCCTCCCATATTCTTTAATTTTCAAAATCTTCTCCCTTTTTCAAAAACTTCTTGTTTTCTAAACTCGAACCGCTTTCATAATAAACTTGGACATAAGTCCATGCATTTTTAAAAAATTCTTTCTTAATAAACAATTAACCAATTTAACAATACTTTGACATTTTCTTAAGATTAAAGTCAATTAACCTCATTCAAACTTTTGAGCCCTTTTAGCTTTTCTTCTTTAAAATCATTTTCCTAAAAGATTAGACTCTTTTCGATTCTTTGTAGTGATGCGAACTACTATACTTCTACGATATGTAGTGGTGAGACATTTTTCACTTGGTGTTGGTGATGCTTATTGATGAAAATCGAGCTCTATCCTCCACTTTGAGTTGATGAGATGCTCCTTTCTCATAATTGTGGGTAGTAAGTATGTTTACCACTCTCGGATATAGCGATGATGTTTATTCTTTTAAAATTAACCAACACACCAATTTTATACTTTTTACGAACTACATGGACTTTGATTTCAACATTGCACATTGTTGGCATGTAGGCCTTGAACTCAATGGAAGTTCTATCAAATCAAAATTATAAAAATACTTCTTTTCTCACTCCACCATCTATTTTGTACATACACTTATAAGACATACACAAATTTTTAAAGACGTTTTGGAGTATCGTAAATGTTTAGGGTGTCTAATACCTTTCCTTTACATAACTAACCCCCGTACCTTGATCTATATATTTTTTTTTAAAGATTTTATTCACTATTTTTCCTAGTCCTTTGGATAAAGTAAAAGCTTGATGGCGACTTCATTGTTATTTTTACGAGTTGAGTCAATCAATGGTGCTAGGAGATTCTCATGCTCTCATATCTCATATATGAAGGTATGTTGAAATATTCTATTATATTTGATTAGATTTAATATTTAAATATAATCTAAGTTGTGTAGTTCAAACTCAATTAAAATTGTATATAAATAATTATAGTGTATATCATTATTTTTACAATTCAATAATATAAATTTTTATTTCTTTTATTGTTTTTTTTTCTCTTCACTAAAAATATCTCACGCAATAACAATACCATGTTCTTATTTAAAACATTAGAATTATACTTCATTGACAGATTATAGGAAGAAATCTTTAAGTTGAATTAAGCTTAAGAATGATGTTCCATTACTCTAAAACAAATTCGTTTTGATTTTTGGGATAGAGTTTTGTGTAGATGAAATTGAGTGGATGTTGTTTTTGAGATTCAAAAGGTCTCACATAATTAATGTTGGATGAAGAACGATGGCTGAGGATCAATAGATTTAAATTTTGTACACTTACGAATAAATGTTTGGGTATAAAGATAATTTTACGTGTTGAAAAATTGGACTTGAAAGGAAGGATGAATAGGGGAATGTCCAGGAAAAAAAACTTTTTAAGCACAAACAAGGACACAAACACTGCATGCATGTGAGTTCACAATTTGAGCATGGGTTTGGGTTATACAGTGGATTTTCTTCGAGATTAGAATATATTAAAAATGCAACGTATCACATATTTATTTAAATTTTAAAATAATAGATGTATGAATTCTTTCACTTATAAGATATTAAAATTTGTTTTAATCATTTTTATGAGAGTGATCATATATTTATCTAAATTTTAATCATCTTTCTGAGATACATATCATATATTCAACTAAAATCTAAGATAATAGATATGTGAATTCTCTTTTATAAAATATTAAATCTTCTCTTAATAAATGTATGACTTCCTTCCTCATATTTGATTCTCAATTATTTAAATAAATACTTATAGAATTGTCATTGATAAGGTAATACATCTCTGTACGATAGAATCTTCTAACTATCATAATGAATTAATAACAACCACTACCTAATTCTGTATAACCTAACTACGGAGTTAGTCTTCTCTAATTTGTTCATGGTATAATAATTAAAAGAAACCTTTTTGATCATGAAAAGTCAAAGATAATTAAAACATATAACTATTTGAAAGTGTTTTACTTATTTTTTACTAAGTGTGCTAAAGGGACCGGTACAACACATTCATTTACTGAAGAGGCAATTATTTAGTTTGGTAAAGAGGCAAACACAATAAATTGATATTCCTAATTGATAAAAAAGATGTAACTGTTTTAGCATTTCATGAACTTGACACACAATAACCAAACTAATTATATTTTCTTTGTTCATGCAAAAAGAAAAAAATGGTGAAAACTCCGAAATTTGTTTATGCTTTGATTCTATATATTACTCTCTTTATTGTTGCAAAGGAAGTTGATTGTAAGCCAGTTCTTCACTCTTTTGAAATTTCTTTATTTACACGATAGTTTGTACACAATATTTTATCTTGTTTAAGTAACAATATTTTATCTTGTTTTTCATTGCAGCCCGTGTTATTAAATGTCGAACTAATGATGATTGTCCACGAATTTTCTATTTTTATCCTTTAGTATATATTTGTATTAAAAATGAATGTAGACTTGTCCATGAGTGAACTGATTGTATGAGTAATAGACCTAAGAGTGTATTCCATTAATTTGTATTTAATTATATTTTTTATTAAGTTTTTTTTTATTTAAATTTCATTTACCTCCATGTCATGGATTTATACTCTAAAATGTTAGTAATGAAGTTAAATAAGACACTCTTATTAAAAGATAGTAAATAATATTTTAATTAGATTGTCTTGCTCTCGTAATTTTGATGAATCCAGCGTTCAATTTAAGTATTTCGTTAAAAATTGTTATAATTTTAATATATTTAATACTTAGGTGGATAGAGTAGAAAACGTCATGTGCTAATTAAATTAAATGAATGTAAATGACTACTCTAATATTTTTTATTTTTAAATGAAGATAATTATATAATCATAGAATATAATAAAGTTGGATGAATATTTTGGCAAGTTTGTCATTTGTCAATTATACAAAATTCATACTATTTTTAATCTTGCTATTAGTGGAAATATTACTATAATTAACTATTCTTTTAATTTTTAATTTTTTCATTATTTATTTATAATTTATAGTATTATTATCTGATTGTTTAAGTTTTAATATTTATTGGACTATGTGAAATCAAAGAGATAAATCTATCTCTTTCACTTCCAATCAACTCGATTTCTCAATAAATCTATGATTTATTTTTTCTCCATCAAACGCATCTCATAAATGTATTCTCTTTCTCTCTCTCATATTTTCTCTTACATCTTCTCTATTCTCTCTCTTTTCCCTCTTCATCTCTCAATTTCTTTACTATTTATAAAAAAAATCAAGAAAATGAGAAAATAAAGTCGATTAAAAAATATGGTGAATCTCTTATGCTCACGTTGTAAGCAAGTGGTATAGTGTCTTAGGTTTAATGTTTAATTTGAATTTGGTAAGATTTACATTTGTTATGTTTTTGTTTTAATCTATCTTTTTCTCTTCCTTCCGATTCTTTATTTTTGAAGGATTTTGATGGGTCATTGTTTGATTGGTTTTTGCAGATATGGAGACTTGGTTAGAGGTAATGAAAATTGCTCAAGATATTAAATATACAAGAAATACTTTGTTTGATTTGTTAATGGTTGTTTGGAAAGTTTTCAGGTTTCACTATTCATCAATTTGTAGCTTCATTCTCGGAGAAAGATATGTGAATCTATTTTGGGTAATCATGCGTTTTGGCATTTCGTATTAACTTTGTTGACCGTTGATTTTTTTTCGTTTTTTATTTTTGATGTCCAACAAAATTTCATCTTGATAGTTGCTCCCTGAATGAAATGACTAAAGTTTTGAGGTAAATGATATTGACTTTGTGATTTTGTTATTGAAATGGAACTAATAACTATTTTGTTGCAGTTGATTTTTAGAGCTGACAAATTTTAGTTTTTTTGTGACTGATGCAAAGTTTTTAGTAAGACTTTATGTTGTTGGTGTAATATTGTAGAGACTTCTTAAACTTTGTATTGTGATTGTAATTGTTCTGTCTTTTGGCATTATACACTCAACATAGTTAATTTCATTTGATGCAGAAAAATATTGTAGTTGTTGGAGCAATCACAGGGGTCACCCTTGCACTCACACTAGAACATTCCACTCATTTACATATTAAAAATTAAAAGATTGTTTGATTGAAATTGAAGATATTTTATTATAAAATTAAGATTTAGTTTTAACTATAACAAACTTATCTAATTTTAGGTTATAAATTTAAGATGATAATGATGCAGATTTTGTATTTATGAGTTTAATATTTTGGTTTAAAATTATTTTGATATTTGTGATATATTTGGATATAAAAATTTCAATATTATTTTAGTTATGATATAATAAAGAGTTGCTATTTAAAATATGATATGTCTTATCATATATTACTATTTCTTATCATATGATATATTATTACTTAAAATATGATGTTATTGGTTTGATTCACAGATGCATTGAAATTCACATTCTTAAAAAATTAAAATAATTAATCATATCATTGTAATTTTTCAACTTTGATATTTCACATTCTTAAAAAATTAAAATAATTAATGATATTTATTGTAACTTTTCAACTTTGATTCCAACGATGAAAAATAAATTCTCATTCTTAAAAATTTAAAATACTTAACATAGTATTATAACTTTTCAGTTTTTTATTAAATCGTACTCTTATGTTATGTTTTACAAATTATCTTTAATATATTAAAACACAATAATATTTTATGCACTTAGATGTCTATTTTTTATTATAAATTAATTTTAAAAAAATTAAGTATGAGTCATTTTATAATATAAGTAAAATATTTATTATACTCAAGTATTTATTATTCATTTTAAATTTTTTAATTTATCTCTTTTATATCATCAATAGTTCAATACAGGACAATTTTATTTAAAAAAATCAAGTTTTTTTCCATTTAATAATAATAACAATTATTATATCATGTAAATATTCACAAAAAATATTTTAATGTTATATATCCATTTCAAATCCCAAATTTTCTAATGCTATATTTTCTTTCTAAATCTCAATCTTTATGTAAATTTGAATGTTATATTTTCCTTCCAATTTGACAGTTTTTCTCCATCCAAATTATTTATCATATATAAAAAGACATTAATGGTCTTAAAGAAAAACATACTCATCTAGATGTTTAATTTGATTCACATGATATAATTAAAATACCCATTCTAAATACTAACACACTTAATCATATTATTCTAACTTTTCAATTATATATAATTCACACGATGAAATTGAAATTTTTATTTTTGAATAATTAAAATACTTAATTATATTATTATAACTTTTTGTCTAAGTCTAATGATGAATTTAATATATTTTTGTAAATGTTTATATTGGCCGAATGAACTTATAATTTTGTTATTTTTATATTCATGTTTTTTTCTATAAAAATGCAATATAAATCCATAAAATATTAACAAAATCTATTCCTTTTAAATTAACATCATAATCATAGTTTAGAAATTAAAAAATTGTTTTATAATTAAAAAAGTTGAATCTTTAAGTACTACAGGTATTTCTATTAATAATAAATAGTTTATTATTGATAAATAAAATTATATATAATACTTATAACAAAGACAAATTATAATATTATTATAACTTTTATTTGTAAATTGTAAGTAATTATTAATTAATTTTTTATTTAAATTTTTTTTAACTCGTGTCATGTTTGTATACACATTAGTATATATTAAAAGAAGATTGATACACAAAAGATGGGAGACTAAAGTCAAAACCCACTCAAAGTATCTAGATCTAAAAAAGGCAAATCTAGCCTTTTTTTACATAATCCTCTAATATCTAAAGGTAGAGAGTCAAAAAAAAGTTAAGGAAATAGTTGTACGACCTATATTAGCAAACAAACAGCATATCTATTTCCTTCCCTGCATATATGAGTAATCCTAAAATTTATCTCTAGAGTAAGATTCATGCAATAAAACCATCTATTTCTTAATTGCCAAGGCACCAAGTTAACATTGTTATTAGACAAAGCCATAACAATGATGATGGAATCTAACTCCATCCAAGGAGGTTCAATTACGCTCCTTTGCCATCTATTCCCGGAAAACTCCACAAAATTCGGATGTTAGAGAACTTAGCCCCTTAACCGGTTCAGCGAAGGCCATAGCAAAGTTACCCCTCGAATCTCTAAAAATACCTCCTGTGCAGCCAGAAGAACCATTGGAACTCAAAAATGATCCATCCATATTGCATTTCATCCACCCTGGAGGAAGGCTCCACAAATCTCTTTTATGAGAGGAGCTCGAGAGGATTAATCCCATGTTAAAAGCTTTCAGAACAGAGAAGTCAAAAATACAATTATTACGACAACTTGCTCTCATGTTACACCTGTGCATTTGATCATATATGAAGGAGGTAGAGATCAAAAATTAAATGAATGTTGTGACGCACCCATTCCTCGTCTTCCAAATCACATTAATCACCAAAATGGAGTGAATTCATAACACCTCTCTCCTTGAGCCAAGAGGCCCATTGGACAAGTTCAAAAATTAGCTTTCGAGATTTCTACGGTAAATTTAGAATGTTACCAAGCCAATGCCATATTTTTGAACATAAGAATAGTAAAAAAAGATGATCTCAATCTTCCACAAAAGGCAAAGAGAACACATCGAAACCACACGTATACAACCTTCATGAGTTGATCATCATCGAAATTTTGTTATGCAATCTCCATACCGGCGGTAAGAAGATGGAGTGTACTTTTGCCAAAGAAGAAGCCCAAAGCCGTATGCATCGTCTGCGAAACAAATAGGTCTCTTTAAGAAAAAGACACCCGTGATGGAGTTGGACCAACATAAGTAAATCCGTTTTTAGAGACAAGATTAAATGGTTGGGTTTTATCAGAAGGCCTTGGTGAAGATCAATCTATGTATTTACATTTTATTAATTTTTTCTATTTTCTATTTACTTTTTAGTATAAATTAATAATATTATTTTAATTATAATGTAAAAATTTTAAAAAAAATTTTCATAATTATTTTTATCGAATATGTATAGTATTAAAAAAATTATAAATAATTTTTTAAAAATAATAAATATATGATATGAAATTTATTTAGACATGATTTTTGACTAATTAAAATCAATTAATATTCGTGGATGCATGGGTCAAAATACTAATTTATTATAACAATCAACGTTGTATATAATCTCCGATCTCACCTCAGAGCTACTTTGATGTCACTACTAGAACAAACATTTACTTAATCAACTCGAAACTTGAATAGCAACTAAAACATTTCCACCTTTGTAAATATACCAATTACCAACTAATTCTGTTATTTATTAGCAAAGGTTGGTTTTAAACTTCAAATGACAACTTTCATGATTAGGCAAAAGGTTAGTTACAGGAAAATACGTGTTATAAGATGTTATATCAAAGAAAAATATGAATGTTTAGGGTCAACTGGAACATTTAATTTTCAAGAGAAACACAAATCTAGTTTCTTAGTACAAATTATCAAAGTATACAAGTCAAACTTTGTAATAAAGAATAGTCATAAAATAAGATAAATCAAAGCAAAACAAGTAGAAAAACCACAAGATAAAAAATAAAACAAGAAAAATGAAAGAGAATTAGAGTTTTTCCATCAGAAATACATTTCCATTATCTTGTTTTGTATGCAAAAGCATTAAAGTTGAAAGAGAAATAATCATGAAGATTACGTATTATATTTATTGTGATAGAAAGAATCTTTTTCAACTCACTTTTTAAGTAATTTTCTCAATCAATCAACAATTTCAAAACAACTTCAGTGATGTGGATGAATATAATGAAAATCCATTCAGAACATTATGTATTATTTCCAGTGGATCTTTTGAACTCAAAAGAAACCAACATTATTTGCCAAATTTTGAATTTATTATGAAAGAAAGAACTAACACAGCCACCAAAAACTACGGCAAAATATAATCAAATTTAATCTCTAAGCTAAGTTTTTCCTACCTAATAGATACATAAAGGCATTCAAAGACAAAAATAATTCTTAACCATGTACAACCGGATCAAAACTAAACTACACAAAGCTTCGTTTGAGGAATTTTGACACTTGCAAGGTAAATAATTCCATTATAGCAACAACGACAAAGGCTTCATTTAAACCTAGTAGTGTGAATTGTGGAAGGAGTAAATCGAAGCTCATAGATGAATCAACGAGCCATGTTTTAAAGTCGAATTACGTATCTTCCAAACAAATCCTGAACCTTCAAAAGTTTTTTCTCATATCCTTAAATACACCTTGGTAGTATACACACTGTATCATGTATGGATCAATTACACCGATTCACCATGAGTTACACTCGCTCAAAATGTCACCGGATTAATATTTTTTAAAATCAATCGTTGAATTGACATACCATCATATAAATCATACCTAAAAAATTTGAGATTAATCTATAATGATTTACTATGTCATTGAACTACATCAAAATTAACATTATATGAAAGTCCATTTTGAGGTTAATATTTGGATATCTTGATCGTATGGTAAATCATTATAGATTAATCTCAAACTTTATAGGTATGATCTATATGACGATATCTTAATCAACGGTTGATTTTAAAAAATATTTATCGAGACGTTGGCAGTGTAACTATCATAACTCAGTATATCGATCTCTCTCTCTATCCTCCCCTCTCTCTATCTCTGTCTACTCTCTCTCTCTCTCTCTATATATATATATATATAAAGTTAATTGATCAAAAACTTTGTGTGCATATCATTCTAATCAAATTCCACAATTTTGTGGCTCAAATTTCACATATTTCACATAAAAAATAAATTTGAATTAAGATGGTAGACGCAATTTCTTATTCAAACAAAGAAAAACTAAACGTAAAAAGCATAAAAATTCACGATGGCAAAGCGAAATGTGACGAAGAGAGGTATTTAAACGACATGCATGTGGTTTTGTTGTGGAGCAGTTCTAAGCAGTGCGGACGTGTTCATATTACATAGTTCAGCGACGTTACTGTTTGTTTTCTTCATTCTCCCCTTGTTTTCTTCATTCCATTTTCGAATGCCATTTTTATACCTATAATTATCCTTTTTTACCTTAAATTTACCATTTTTTACTTGATTCAAAAATAATCGGGCTAGAGCACGAGCAGTTGTTTAGGGTGGCGAGCAGCTAAAACCGCCAATGTATTTATGTCTTAATGCATGCGGGTTATTGATATTTATAAATCAATACAATGTATATAAGTTAAATTTTAAGTTGAAAAATATATATACTTTTACTTTGAGGACTACTACTCATATTTTATGTCATTTTATTTTTCTCTTAAACGATAGTTTATTAGTTCATTTCTTTTTTATACGAAATTGTTGGTTATAATAATTAGAAAAGGATTGTTTATAATTTTTTATACAAGTAAGGACAACTTAGCATTAAAAATAAATACTAAGAGTGTTCAACCTTATACATTCAAGAAAACTAACAGAAAACAAAACACCAGCCTACAACAACAAACCAAAAACACTCACCCAGAACATCGAGCTATTATCAATAAACCCTAGAATTGTTACACCAATTGATTCAAAAAAACTTCTTCATTTTTTATGAAAAGTAATGAACCAATCTCAAGATAGAGCATTAATAAATGTGGTATATGATATGATATGAGAGAGAAATAGCAACATGTTTGTCTAACTTATAGAACCTTTTGAGAATTGGATTATAATAATGAATGTCTTATTGGATGAAAGATACATGCAGTACAAATACTTTTTTGTTTCCATCTTGTAAGAAAATTACTTTTGAGAATCCATGATCTATGGACATTTGTTTAACTTGACAACACTACTACAAATAATATATTTTATGACAAAATTTTCACCTCACCAAAAAATAATTGAGGTATAATACTAAGGCGTTCATGTTTTATTTATTTTTAAAATTAATATCACATATTCCTCGATTTCTTGTTATAAGCGGGAAAAATAATCAGGACATCCTTAAAATCAACAAATATAGTTTATGATCGTGCACTGATCGGGAAGGTGTCTTATTGTCATGCGGTGGTCAAGTGAGAGAGGGGTACTGCGAGATACTCCGATGCCAAAGTAAGTGGAGAGAAAGCAAGCAAGTAAGAAGAGGTAGAGAATGAGATACGACCCTCTCAAGTGAGAGGGTATTTATAACCCAGTACTGGGCCAAGATCCGATTAGTGGTAATCCAAGCCCATTAGCGGATTGCTAGGGTTTGCGTGTGAGGAGGCCAGCACGTGGCCTCACTCCCTAGATGTCGCCCGGAAATCCGGATTCTGCAGCGGTTCACGGAGGGCGTGTGGCGGTTGAGGAGATCATAAAAGGTCCGATATTGTCGGGGCACGTGGCGATCGAGGACCGTTGGCCCGCGTGGCCTACGCGTGGACACTCGGGTTGTTTCAAGAACAGCTGGGCACAGAGCATGGGCCAGCCCGAGCGAGGAGCCCCCAGTCTGCTTGTAGGTAATGACTTTGAGCTGGAGCACGTCCTCGTGGTAACCAGTGACGACCTTTGCGGGTAGGCAGCGGTCGTAAGCCCGTGAATCTTTGTGGCGTTCGTGGGCGTATTTGGATGTTGAACTGGGGACGTCCGCGTGGGAGCGTCGGGGTCTGCAATTTAGCGAATCAGGTTGCCGGTCCTCGAGAACAGTTCCTAGGTCAGCGTTGTGTTGGTTTGATGCCACTTGTCATCTTGAAATAGGGTTTGGCGCCTAAAGGCGTGACCTTTCATCTTTCGAAGTTTGGCTATAAAAGGACCTTTAGGGTTACATTTGTTTATTCTCCTCAATTCTCCAATTCAGCTCTTGACGCATAATCTTTCAACCTCCTATCTTGAACTCTCAACATGTCTTCGACTCAAATGCGGGTAAACATCCCTAATTCTTTGTTAATCTCTTTCAATTCATGTTTTTAGGGTGAATTTAGGGTTTATTTTTATGAATATCGCGGGGAGGAGATTGAATGTCGCGGGAGATACTTGCATATGGCGGGAGAGAGTTGAATGTTAGAATTAGGATGATATGGGTAGAAACTTGAACATACCGGGTAGGAACTTGAGTGCCACAAGCAAAACTTGAACCTCGCAGGGAGATACTTGGGTAACATGACGAAACTTGAACCTCGCGGGAAGTTGTTGAATATCTAAGGAATCTTATAGTTATTACGGGAGGTCGGATGATTAGTTGATAAGTTCGAAAATCGTCGGAGGGGGATGCGATCCGTCAAGGGTCTCGGCGAGGATCAATAG
This sequence comes from Vicia sativa, assembly GCA_021764765.1. Lineage (NCBI taxonomy): Eukaryota > Viridiplantae > Streptophyta > Magnoliopsida > Fabales > Fabaceae > Vicia > Vicia sativa. Next base: position 9,134,905 of record CM038797.1, on the reverse strand, counting down.
TTGATGAAGTTGCTTGTGTTTTGGCCTATTGTGTCCTTGAGTCGTGGTGGAAGGGTGGATTTGATGTCCTAATTCACTTTTCTTCGCTGCTTTTGGTCTTTAGGACTGACTACTGACGAGGGTATGGCGGACCTCGCCGGATAAGGTGACCTGACCTCTCTGCAGGTTGCGCCAGGGCGAGGGACTTCCGCCGAACTTCTCCACGATTCCTCAATGCGTTGAGCGAATAGAGACATGGATGAGGGTGTTGAACCTTCCTAGATCGTGCGATTCTGGGCGGGTAGGAAGATTTTCGTCGTACCGTCTACGAGTTTCAATGTGGGTTGCATTCAGGGTGGCTTCGCATGCCCTTCACGGTTTCCAAGCGGGGTCTTCGTGGTTAGATCTAAGCCCCACTTGTTGATCCGAGCATACAGCCTTCGTGCGGGCATTCGAGATCGTATATCGTTAATACGGACATAGGTGCCCTCCCCTCTTCTTAGTATATTCCATCTACATCGGCGGATGGTCGGGGATAAATGCTTACGGTATCGTTCAAGCAGTCGGGCAAGCTCTTGAGGCCGTACTGGACTTCACGGGACTTTAAATGATTCTATGTGGTAAAGCCCGTCCTGAGGCGGGGATACCTGTTGACGTAACGTGGGGGTCCAGGCCGGGAAGGAGGTGGAAAGAATATGGCAAGTTTCCTCGAATGGGACGAAACATTATGAACGAGGACGATTTATTCCGTGGCTTCAGAAGATGAGAGGGACGACCAACTCTCTTACGAGAGGTTGGACAATTTTGTAGCTTTGGTAACAATCTGCGTCGTGGAATGGAACATACTCCTCACTCCGATGAGGAAATCGAGATTGCCGTGATATATCAACACCGAGTCCTCATTGCGAGTCAGAAGCGAGGCCTTTGAGAACTCTTAGGTATTTAAAGTATAAGAACAAAAATGGGGTTGCTCATTATATTTGCGGCATGTTTTCTTCGTTTGTTTTGCGAGATAAAATGGCGGCCATGGAGGAAGCGTATGCTCAAGCTGCGATCAAGGGTCGTGACCAAAAAGATCGATTGTTGATCTTCAGCGGTAGCGTGAAGACTCGACAGCTGCCCACACTCCTTCCCGGCTTCTTCCCAGGCCGACCACTCGAGGCGAAGTGAACGTTCGGCAGGGAGGCGCAGGGACTTGGTTTCAACAGACGCACATGTGCCTCCATGCTTCGCTCGAGGCAACTTTTGAGGAAACCCGGCGGTCGGGAGGCGGAGAGGATATGATATGGGGCTCGACCGAAGGTGCGAGAGGGCACGAATGCCGATGTATCCACAGTCATCCAGTTTACTCGAGACCTCGTTGACTCCCATGACAGCGGCGGGTGGCAACCTCCTGCGCCCAGCCTCAAAGCTAGCGATCGAGTTTGCGCCACCGAATTGGAGAATATGGGCGCATTGGAATGAATTACGGAGCTCAGGAGTGCGGATGCGGTATAAGGCTCTGGCAGCGAGCTAAGGAGAATGATAAAGTACTGAGCCGGTGGGGAGGAGCAGGCTGAGCCCAAGGTCAAATTAGGGGCGAGCCCTGGCCGGGCAATCTGTGATGAGGGCCTTCTCCCGGACATTTGATTGGCGGGTGAGGATCTCGAGGAGGACACCGTGGAGTTGTCATTGGGTTTGATCGGACACTCCGTGAGTCTGAGATAGTGAACCAGGAGGTGGGTAGTGACTCTTAGGATTGCCACTTTCCATCGTGTGGTCGACGGGGAGATCGTGGCTCTGTTCTTGACTTGTGTGTTTTGGGCCTTGACTCGTTATCTCGCTGCGTGCCCTTGTTATTTATGTTAGTACAAGCGGGGGTGATGCCCGTTTTGTTTTGGTTTTGTAATTTGGAGAAAGATGCGTGGATATTTTCTTGGCCGTTGTCGGCCATTTATTCTAAATGCTTTATGATAATTGTGGTGATTGTTTATTGCTATATCATTCGTTTATATAGATAGATGCCTTGTTGTTTCTAGCTCGTAGGCTAGGCTTGAGTCTTGAAGCCTCCGGCGAGGATGGCGACAAGTGGAGGGACCACATACTCGAGCGTGAACCGTCCGTCGCGAGCGGACATCCCGCCAGGTGCGAGAAACATGGATCCGATGGGGACTCAGCTTGCAGGATCCTATTCATTGTGATCGAAGAGGTCCTCCGCTTACGTGGCTTGGGACGTGTGCGAGCACCAGATTCCAGCGACCATTGGTGACTTTTCGTTGTAGGGATCGATGGTCCCTTAGTGTCGATCATGTGGTCGTTCTGGCTCGACTATAGTATTGTTTGAGCTTTGTAGCATTTGGTCGAGGTTGTACTCAGTTAGATTTCTAAGTAATAAGCCCACGTGCCGTCTTGGCTCGGACACGTATATGGCCACTTTCCGATTGGCGGCCAACTTTCCTTCTCGAGATTCCTTTTGATTCTATGACGACCAGCACGACGTCGAACTCACGCTTGACCTTTTGGTGAGTAACCAAAGTGATGATAATTATTTCAGCGTGCTTTAGTGGCGTCGGCGCCTTAATCTCGTCGACTAAATCCACTCCTCGCGCGGTGCCTGTTGTTTGATTCCTCCTCACAGGGAAATTGGTCGCCTTAGACTCTCTGATTTAAAGACGGGTATGATCGCCTCTGTTATTATGTCAGCAGAAGCGAGTTCTCGTGGTTGAATGGGGAGTAGTTCGGTAAGCCAGCGCCTGTATGCGATTCTTCCACCCACTCTTAGCTTCCAGAGTCTCCGCTGAGTCCTCGTATGAAGAAGACCCGCGGCTTACGACGGCCGTTTAGTGCAGTGCTCGGCAGGCGTGAAGTGGTGCTTGGTGCCTAGCGATATAAGAGTGCGGAAGTTTGATCGGTGAACTGCATCCCTTGTCGTGGCAATTAGCTTGTGGAATACCGCAGGCGGGCGTTGCGTTTGTAAGCGAGAAGGATGTTGAGGTGATTTTGGCGAGTGCCTCGGCCTCTATCCATTTCGTGAAGTAATCTAGCACCCAGTGAGGTACTTGTTTTGGTAAGAGCCTTGCGTGAAAGGTTGAGGCCTCCGTCCCACCAGTTTGAAAGGCCACGGGGATGTGAGCGTTAATGAGCTCGTGGTAGCGATGTGCATATCGGCATGGGCGTTGGCACTTGTCGCATTTTTGGCGTGTTCTTTGGCGTCCCTTTGCATGTGGGGTCCAATGGTAGTAGGCAGCGCCTGATGCGCGGGCAGAGACCGGCCTCCCAAGTGTTGGGCGTTGATTCCTTAGTGGATTTCATGAAGGATGCGGGCTGTGGTTCCTCGGCCTTGCCCAGGGAATGGAAGCCTCCCGGTCAAGCAGCGCTCGGGCGGCGTAGAGCATGCGGCGTTTGGTGGGCGGCTTCCGACTTGTCGATGGGCAACTCTCCCGCGGTAGGTAGTTGAACACGGGGGTCATCAATGATGCATCGCATCGCATTTATATCCGAGGTGTCGTTGTGGACCTTTGGATGCTCGGTTGGGTGAGTGTTTCTTATCATGGCCGGTTTCCTCCCTTTTCTTTGTGCTTGCGACAAGATGTGCGCGGTGTTACATTCACGGGGACATGCTTAATCTCCTCGGTGAAGCCCTTGATTTTCCTTTACAGGTGAAGGTATTCGATGGTGTGCGTTTTAGCGTAATCTCAAGGACTTGCGATGACGATTTGGGAGTCGGTGAAAATTTGAATATCTGGCGCCTATGTCCTCGGCCAGCCGTTATGCGAGAGCTTCATATCAGCTTTGATTGTTGGACGTCGGGAAGGCCAAAGTTAGAGTGCTTTCGATGTGATGCCTTCCTCGTTCTCGAGGAGACGCCGGCACCACTCCCGGTGACTCTCGAAGCTCCGTCGACGTGCAGGTCCATCATTGTCGGATTGGGCGCTTTGCTCGTGTGAGGTCATTTCGTGATAAAATCGGCAAGTGCATCCTTTCAAAGCTTTTCGTCCCTCATGTTGGTGCCGAATTCGAGAAAGTTCGAGGGACCACTCGTATCGTCCGACCATATACGTTTGGGTGAGGTCTGCAATTTTTCTGGCGTTGACGATGGCGGTGGGCGAGGAAATATGTATATCTCCTCGCGGTGATGGCGGTAGTCGACTTTCTCGATTGCGTGTATGATCCGGGCCCTTGAAGAGGCTTTGCTGGTAGAGTAGCGGGTTTTGCTGTCTTAGGTTCAATATGAGTACTGCAACTCCTGCTTCATTGATACTGACTAATACAAATATAATAATATTTCCCAGTTGTGGCGTAGGAGCAGCACGGTGGTTGCGAGGTGCCGTTTGAGGTGGAGGAGGCGCCGCATTCCTCGTTCCATTGATCGGCCCTTCACCGATAATTTGAAAATGGGAGTGCTGTTGTGCCGACCTCGCTTCTGAACCAGGATAAAGAGGTTAGCATGCCGTTCGAGACTTGAATGGACTTCTTGGACTGGGCGTGGGCAGTTCGGAGAATGCATGCATTTATCGGGGTTGGCCTCGATCCTCGTTACGTTAGATAGAAAGCAGGAACTTGCTGTCCTTCCTCGAGCGTGCACTTCTCCGGGTTGGGCGCATTACGTGCTTAGAGCTTGGTCAAGACTTTCTTGAAGACGTGAGCGTGGTGTTCGTGACCGGAGATTTCCGCGATCATGTCTCCATATGTATACCTCGAGCATGTCGATTTCGTTTTGAAATACCTTGTTCATCATTCGGTAGGTTTCTCCGGTATCTTGATCCGAGCATTCGTTGTAGTAATAGTTTGACTCACGTCATGAAGGTAAATCGCGGTCACAGCCGGCCATATCCATTGGGATATGGTTGTTGTAACTTTGTAAGCATCAAAAGTGGGTTTATAGCCCGACCGGTTGTCACCGGTCTGTCAATATTAGGTAAAGGAAAAGCATCTTTGGGACATGCCGATTGAGATCGGTGTAGTCAAGCCACATCGCCATTTCCATTATACTTTTAGAGTACAACGTTGACAACCAAGTTGAATGTAGCTCGGAAATAATTTGCCTCTGGGAGGTCTTTTACGACTTTTTGACCTCGCTTTCTCGGGAGGCATACGCCTACGTTGTACTATGGCCCTAGCGGTTTGGATCTATGGCGGTGATGGCAAGCGACCTCGAATTTCGGTCCGGGCATTTCGCTGCGGCTCCATGCAAAGAGTTCTGCGTTATAGAAGGCAAGCTACGGTGCTTCTTTGCTAGGTCGGGGAGGTGAGCGCCCGATCTGGCGCATTGCGGGGTCTTCTCAGGGGTAACTCGAACTCGTAAATCGGGTGGGCAAAGTGGATCCGCGTCCCACAGTAATTCGACTTCCGTCCTTTAAATCGGTGTCGAGTCAGGCAGCGTTGGGAGCTGATCTCATGGTTTTGGGAGCTCGATTTGGCGTTGTCCGGCCTTCCTTCTTCTTTGGTGGCGGGCGTTTTGGGTCGACCCGTCATCCCCACAGCCTTGCGTTGTAGCACCTCTGCAGCTTTGATATGTACGGATGGTAGCGTAGCGTCCCGTTTAGTGTAGAACTTGACTTGGATGGGCGGTTGAAGGAACTTCGTGAGTTCGGCGTATGATTGCGAATAGCGTTATTCGGGGGTGGCGATCGATCACCGAGCGGACTTTGACATGTCGTGAAACAACGTCCTCGCTGCGAAGGTGATGAGGAGCTCAGCTGATGCCCGAGGTCGGGATGTTGATTGAACTGAAGGTCGGATCCGCGATATGGTAGATGAGATTCGAGTGGAGTGTCGGAACAGTGGGTGTACATGCGTCGACCGAGCGCCTTATGAGGCCGGATCCTGTGGACTTTGAAGTTTGCCATTCTTGCTTTGATAAGGAGGGGAATATGGGCGTTGGTGCTCCTCGGAAGTTCTTCAGTAGAAAGTGATTGGTTCAAATTCTTGTGGAGCTACTTTCGGCGAGACCTGGTTGGTGAGGCCTTGTCGATCATTGTCGAACTTTCTTTAGGTGAGTTAATGGACAGTTGAAACGCCATACCGCCGAGAATGACCATGGCGAGGAAGGGAATTCTTCCCATGGGATGTGGGTGAATCTGAGCTTGAAAGTCTTGGGCCTAGTCACAAGTATGTCTTTGATAGGGGCCGGGTCCTTGTGGTGACCTTAAGTCTCGACTTCTTTCGTCTCCGGGCGCCGTGATGCTTAAGGCTTTTGTGTTGTCCGAGACGCCGCCTTTGATTAGTGTTTCGATCGCGTCTTGAGATGGGCCAGGATCTTGATCGGGTGGCGTGACTACGGTGATCTTGTGTGCACAGTGCATCATTCCTTTGGTTTTGTGAGTGGGTTTGAGCGTCGACTCCTCGGTCATGAACTGGTGGCCGGGCATCTGGATTCACTGGCGGGAAGCGGTCAAGCGGTGTGTATTTGGTGAAGCGTCCGGTTTGGACCTCATGGATCGCAGGATTCCAGAACTATCCTCGCCCCGTTTTTTCATCGGGCAGATGATACGGATTACGGAGTCGTCGGTTATCCACGGTGCCTTGTGGAATTCGAGCCTCGACTTCTTGAGTCCTGGCGATGGCGGCTTCCTTCTCCTCGTATGTGATATAAGCGAGCCTTGTCGAGGAGGGCATCGAAGGTGATGGGGGCTCGTTGAAGCAGTCTTCCCGAATCAGGTGTGGGGAGGACCTCTTTCCAATGGTACCACCACTTCATTTTATCATCGCGAGAACTTGTATGGCTTCCCTATTGGGCGGTGATGTACTCTGGGAGAGTTTCATCGCTTTACGAATGATGGCCTCGAGGGAGGCCTCGGTCTTGGATGCTGGAGGTGTGAATGTGCTCGTGGTGGGCTTTGAGCTCTCTCCAGTGTATGGACCCCGGGAGCTCTTATACCGATCCATTGTTGTTTTCAAGGGGTGGTGGGGAGCGGCCTGCACTTGATTGGTCCTCCAGCGTTGAGTATTGGAGCATGGCAGGCGGAGTGATGTAGTCGATAGGGTCGTCCATCCATCATAGTTGGCGGTGGGCGGTTTCTCCATTCCCAGGAATTGAGGCGTTTGATGCTGGTGGAGCGAGGACCTGAGGTCATCCTCGTCGCTCCGATGAGGAGGCCTTGGCGGAGAAAGCGGTAGATTTGGTTCGAGTATGCACCCACTCTTGGTCCTTCTGATTCATTGCCCCATCATTGATGGGAGGTGATTGAGAGTTGCTCCTGGGTTGTTCTTAAAGGTCTCGTCGCTCTTATCACGGGTCCCTTCCTCGGGGGCGTGTCGAACTCAGAGTCGTCCTTCTTGGTTCTCCGGGGGAGTTCGGGAGGCGTGTCGTCGGGTGATGGTGACCATTAAGTCGTCGGGTCTCGCGGTGATTGCGGAAGCTTGAGCGGGAGGGCGTTCTCACGGTGAAAAGCGGAGATTGGTGATGGCGCGAAGGGCGGTGGCTGGCATCGGCGTCGGGAGGTTGACCTCTTAGAAGGCGGTTGTTGCGGCGGCGATTTGATTGACTCTGCGCTCGTCTCGCCGATAGGATGCAGTCGAGGAGGAGGCGGTTTGCGTCGAGGATCTCCTTTCGAGGAAAGCGTGTCATTTTGCTCGACCCCGGATCGTGGTGAGGATTTGCATGTTGGTTGCGGTCGGCCGCTTAATGAAGCGGGTTTTGTTTGCTTTGTGGTGTTGAATGAAAGTAGGCGGGGAGGCAAGATTCCCGCAGAATGGCGCCAGCGATCGATCTGACGATCGAGGAAGGTGTCTTGGCTGATCAAGCGGTGGTCAGAAAGTGAGAGAGGAGGAATTTTTGCAAGATACTCCGATGCCAAAGTAAGTAGGCGGAGAGAAAAGCAAGCAAGTAAGAAGAGAGTAGAGAATGAGATACGACCCTGATGAGAGGGTATTTATATGTGTGGGTAAGATCCGATTGATGAGCGGTAAACCCACTAGCGGATTGCTAGAGATTTCGTGCGAGGAGGAGCGATACGTGGCCTTCTCCCTAGAATTGTGCGGGAAATTCGGGTACATTGCGAGAAGTTCACGGAGGGCGTGTGACAGTTGAGAGATCGGTGGTGGATATTATCGGGAGACGCGTGGCGATTAAGGGCGTTGGCCCGTGGCCCTCGCGTGGATGCTCGGGTTGTTTTCAAGAACGGCAGGCCTGAGTCTATTGGGCCTAGGCGTGGGCTGACCATAACTTGTTTATGTTTTTGTTCATAAATTAAATGATCTATCCTTCGATTCTTGTAATAAGCTGGAGGCTAAATAATCGATTTTACTATAAAGTACTAGTTAAATAAATTTTACCATAAACTTAACATATGTAGCCCTTCCAAATTCACCACACATCATCCGTAGGATGAATTTGAACATAAAAGATCTTCATAATCTATATTCTTATCTTGAACAAAACATATTTTTCGCTCTTGGAATTTATCTCATGTAATGGTGTTGATGTTGTATTTTGAATAACCTTCCTATTTGTCAATCAAAGAAACAACATTGCTTTTGTTGAAGTTAAAAATTAGGAAATTGATTCGTAAACATGTTGTACATTGCAAAATTACATGAAAATTGAACGGTAAAAATTGAAATGAAAACATAACATGAAACTTTCAATTTTTATCATTCACCATTTTACAAAATAACATATTACCTTTTTTTAATAAAGGGGGATTTTTCTTTTTTATTTTATAATTAAAAAAATTGCCCCTCGATTTTAAACAACTACAATAACAAATCTAGACTCTACATTATAAGTGACAAGACTCAGATATTGCCAGAACATAATCCACAATGAATATATGTCACATATATCCTATTCTCTTTATTGTGAATATTGCCATGAAAATATTTGCTTGGATAATGAAATCTTAAAACTTAAATAAGCGGAAAGGTTCTCGGGATGAATTGCAAGTGCGAGAAAAAATATTTTCCAATGGTTGGAACATATAACTTATTAGAAGTTGGATGTATGCAATCTATTGAACTTTAAAATAATTAACACAAATGGTATGCAACAAAATTCGGATAACATCAAATATTTGTTGTTCTCCAAGAATAACATCTACGATAATGAATCAAATTTGTTAAAATCTGGTTGTTATAAATAATGTATTTTTTAATTTTCTATGTAAACAATGTAATTTAAAAATTCTATTTTCTGAGTCTTCTATGACAAGAGAATATAATTTTTGGGATAAAACATATTTCATTGTATATTTTTTTAAAAAATGAAACATTTTACCTCGATTTTGACTCATAATTGAGGACATATTAAGTGTGGTTATTATCAGTCCTTAAACACATATTAGTCGTCTATTTAATGAGTATTAGCGCAGGAAATTATCATTAGTGATCGATGAAACCTAAAATATCCATTATAAAAATATTATGAATATAAAAATTGATAATGAAACATTTGACATGAAAACTTTGAAACGTAAAGAAGCTAGGTAAAATTCTCATGATGGATTATAAAAGAGAAAATTATTTAGGTTAAAGGTTAGTGTTCTTCAATGATAATTTAATTGAATGTTTATTTATTTATATCCCTTTTGTTTTATAACATAAACAAATGAATGCAAAGTCATCGAGAATATATTTCATCCAACAATTGTATTCCCTATGATTTCAATGAAGCGAGGATCTGGTAGTTGTTCTTCCTTGTGATGAAGATGAATCGGTTTAAATTTTTTTATGTATTTTTACTTTATTATTATGAAAATGTAGATTGTAAACAAATTAATTTATTGTTATTTTGTGTAAACAATGTAATGAGTATTTTTAAAAATTACTTTTCCTCGATTTTGGTCATAAAGTGAAAGGTAAGTGGCACTAGTTTTGAAAATATAAAAACCTATTTTGGGGATCAAGCTACGAATATTTCAACTTCTACCGATTACACAAAAATCAAAAGGGGTTAAGAATAATTATAATGGCGCGTTAACTACCTTGTCTATAAACGAAATTTAGAATTGACTTCACATTTAAGGTTAAATATGTGTTTGTAATCGTCGATCTTTAAATGAACATTTTAGGGACTTAAACCCTAAAATATACTTTAAAGCCTATTAAAGGCCTCATATTCAAGAGTATATATATTAAATCCAAAGCCTCTCACTATTTATACACGTAGACTTGGGTATCTAAGTGTTTGCATTAACCTAATGGCAAAGTCTAGAACAAATAGCTATAAGGAGTTTACCACTAGATATCGATTCACACTTAAATGTACCAAAAGGTCCTTCACAATATTAATTGGAGCCGAATATAGAAATTCAATGGTTCCACCATTTTCACTATGATGATCAATTTTGATGATTGTCCGACCATAGATTTATGATCTACAAGAAACATTTATGGTTCTTGAGGAACCACTTAAATAAATATATACGGAAGAAGAGGATTGCGATTAAGGTAACCACAAAGAAGAGAATGTAAAGAGATAATGTTGAGAGAAGATCCATTAGGGTTTCACAATAACCTCTTCTCCTCCCATCACTTGAAATATCCTTTTTTTAGTCAAAGCAATGGAAATAAGTAAGTTAATAGCAGGATGAAGATGGTCAAAGTTTCTACGATCATCCAACGAGAAGGCGATATATTATATCTTTTGAAGGAGCATGAATTAGAGGAAGAGGAATTCTACCACAACCACGTTCTTTGCTATGGAGTTTGGGAAGATGAGTCAGATCTTTACCTAATATTTTAAACATTATGTGGATCTATAGGAGTGGTGATCCGACAAATAAAGACAAGAGAGGAAAAGTATGGTTTTGTGCATTTCTTTAATGTTGTTGACGAAGAAGATGAACTGACGAAGATCGACAAACATTTCATTTAGGGAATGAAAGTTTGTGAATCTCCCTAGATTTCAAAGGAGCGTGGTACCATACGAAGTTATAGAGACCTAAGCGCTAGGATCCGTGAAATATTATAAGTTTCCACGAACTTTATTTTTCTAAGGAAAGGGAAAATGTCGATAAAACCCCAAAATAAAGAAAATGGTCATCACAACCAAATTGAGGTTCAGAATTTGATTATGCAAGGGAGGTATTAGCACCATCACATTGAACCTCAATCAATTATTTTAATTATTTTGTGTGTAAGGGTGTTTATTATCAAAGGTTAATTCTTGTTAATGATTAATTGTTTAATTAGGGAAAAAAATAAGTTTTAATTGGTGTGTTCCTCAATATTTTGAAATCATGTGCTGCATTATTCTTATAGTGCAATGAGAAAATCATTGCCCGTGATTCAGTGGTACAAAATTAGTATTTATTGGTTGTTTTTATTAGACATGATAATGCGTTTATATTCTAGATTAAATGTTGATTGTATTCGTATTATAGGATATTAGTATCTGTTGTGTTTTCAAGGAGATTTGATTGGTTGAGATTGATTTTTAGGAGATGTAGTAGATGTTCCCCAAGACTTGAATTATCTAGATATATAGAATCGGGAAGAATACATTGCCGTTCCTTTTCTTCCTTTAATCATGAAAAATTGCCTTGATTTGAAGGAGGGGAGACCACGTGGTTCACTAAGTCAGTTCTTTCACTCTCGATCTCTTTTCTAATCACCTGCTTGGTATGATTGGAAATCGCCTTTGGTGGCTCCCACCTCAACGCTCATGCATTAAACAATTACTCTAATCACCTCAATACCTTGGGTCCATCCTAAACCTCAATCTCTTTGAAACTCTTCAGTTTGGCTTATTTCTTTCCACCATGGTAAAACTCTAGGATTCTAAAGTTAAGTTAAGCGGTTCCATGCGTGAAATCAAGTCACAACAAAGGGGTTATTATTTTCATTGGTGAAAAGCCTACCTACGAAACAAATGCTTGTCGATACGTGTTTCACTACTGAAGATGATAAATCTCCATGAAACCCATGGATGAGGTAATAATTCCCCTCTAATTATCTTTCTCTTCTTCCCGTTCTGATTTTTATTTTTTTGTTTGAACTTGGTTTATTGAAATGTTTTTGTTGCTTAATGAATAAAGCATGAAGGTGTGAAAAACACAAGAAATGAGGGTTTGAATTGGGTTTAAACACTTAAATTTTTTGGTTAAAAACAATCCCCTTTTGCAAACTACTTTCTTTCATAATAAGGTAGAAAGTAGGAAGAGTAAAGACACCGCGATATTTATTCTAGTTCACTTGATAACCTCAGAGCTACTCTAGTCCATGGAATAGTCTTAATCCATTGATTTGCCTCTCTCAAGCAAGATGTTAATCCGATAATCAACGATTACAAACTACAAACATTTGAGTGACTAACTTTACAATCTCTAAGACACACTAATGTTAGACTTCTCAAGGATCAAACCAACTATTGGTCCCTGAAGGAAATCAAATAACCGTTTGAACAATGTTTGTTTGTGAATGTACTTCTACACAAGCAAATATGTAAATGTATATTCAGAATATTAACTTAAAAATATGAAAGCTATGAACAATGTACACAAAGTGTGAATGAGCGTATAAGCGTGAAAGAGTAGTAATTGAGCAGCCTTCTCTCTAAGTCTTCAAGCCCTTTTATAGACAAAAAAATATAATAACCGTTGGAGGGTATTTCTGGAAATTCCATAAAGTTGGCAGCTTGAACAATCATGTGGGGGACAATATCGTATGAAACGTCTGTCCTTCATGGTAGTGGAATGGGATAATTTGTTTGTACCATGTACTATTGTACCACGTAAATGTTATCTTTTTTTTCTGAATGTTAGAGGCTTTTAAGAATACGTTGAAGGAAAAAGAATAACACTTGGTTCCTTATAACTTCAACTCTTGAATATTAAGAACTTCCTCTTCATAAATTGTAGCACTTGGTCTTGAAACTTGTTGAAAATAGGATCACAAGAACTTCAAGTATTGAGAATCTTGAACTCTTGAAGCTTCAACTTGGTATTAAGAACCTCTCTATCTTGAACATAAATCTTTTGCATCGGACTTGATTATAACTTCTTCTTATACCTTCGACTTAATTTCTAAGATGAATATTAAGTCATTACTTGAGCCTTGACTTTTCACTATTGTTCATTAGAACTTATGCCTTCCTAAAGCGGAACATACTCTCTTCTAATGTTTACCGAAGGCCTTTTCATCGAAGTAAAACATGTTTGTTAACTCAAACAATAACAAACATTAGAGTATCAAATTGTCCGTAAAAGATACTTTTGTTATCATCAAAACTGAGAGAAACAATTGTAGAACCAAATCTTATTCTAACAAAGTAGGGACTAAAATAGAGATGATACGGTTTGCATAGAGATTAGGTTGAAAATTAAAGTATGTTTGATCGGCTTTGAGCTATACAGTTATTATCCATAATAATTTGGACAATTGATCAATTCCTTTGCATATCATAACATCACGTTGTACCTCAAAAATTACCATAACATATGCATCAAACCTTTAATGTCTCTTTCATCCATCCATGCATAATCATGCATCTCATGCATTTAAAACACATAAACTATGGGGTCTTTTGCTCAAACTTCATAATCAACAAAAATGACTTCTTTACATCTCTATTGGGCTAAGCGATCAGATTCATGGATATTTTAAAGAAAAATCAGAATGCCCTCTGCCAAGACATGGACACCAGGGTTACTCTGATGAATCAACTTCTCGACACTCTCCACACTCTCATCCAAAGACTGGAAGAACTTAGGCAAGATGTTTTTAAGCTTATTTTCTCCTTCCACTTATGCAAATAGAAGACCTAAGTTTGCACATGTTAAGACTCCTATTGAAAGTCCTCAGAATATGGTTGATGACCATGATAATTCCATTAATCTTGATGAACCACATGGTGACCTAACTTTTGATGTTGTTGAGACTACAGAAATGTATTGTGCTCTAAAAAGACGCCTAAAAGCTACGGAAAGTTATAAGACCTTTAGATTTAATGCTCTTGTCAAGTGCCTAGTTTCAGGGATTGTTATTCCCTCTAAATTTAAGGTTACCAATAGTGATAAACACAAAGGCACATCTTGCTCGAGAGACTCATATATGTTCTTACTACCACAAGATGGAGGCTTATGCCAAAAATGAACCACTGCTCATGCACTTCTTTCTAGACAACATTATCGGGGAACCATTGGAATTGTATGTGTAGTTAGAGAGAACTCATGTCAGTACCTGAAGAGAGTCGATTGATGTTTTCTTGAAACATTACCAATATAACACTTCCATGGCTCCTAGTCATGTGCATCTTTAGAACATGGCGTATAAATCTGAAGCGTCTTTCAAAGAGTACACTCATTGGTGGTGTGAACTAGCAACAAGGGTCCAACCTCCTCTCTTGGATAAAGAATTCATAGATTTGTTCATGGGCACCTTGCGAGGTCCTTATCTCCAACATACGCTTACATCTATTTATTTATCTAATATGGTTATTATTGGGGAGCATGTTCAAACTTTTATCAAGGATGGTACGATCCAAGGTACCCTAAGAACCACCAACATGAACATCTGCAATGACAAGAAACCATATTCCAACATTTTTAAGAAGAAGGAGGGTGAAACTAATGTTGCTACAATTGATAAGGGGAAAGCTCCTACCTATGCTCAAGTCTAGCTTCATTATTATTCTACACAGTTTTATTCCTAATCAGGTATGCTCATTGGACTTCACGTTGCTAAAACTTCATAACATTGGTTGTCTTAACAACAACCTTTTGTACCACAACAACCATATATTCAGCGGCAACAATATGCACCTCATCAAAATTACAAGCATAAAAATCAACAACAACGAGGACAAGATAGGCGGAGGTGCCCCAAAAGAAGGTTTGATCTTGTTCATATGCCTTCTACAACTTCTCCCCGATTTCTAAACAACGGTTTATCCAGCTACAAGAACTTGGTCCTCCTCTAGATAATTTTCCTAGAGGATATAATGTTAACCTTCTTTGTGAGTTTTATTCAGGAGCCCCATGTCACACAATTGAAAATTGTAGAGCACCAAAGATAAGACTTTAATACCTCATTAATTCAAAGCGACATCATTCACCATAAGCGTCTTGAACATGAATTAATGTCCCTTGCTCAAGCATGTGCCACGAATGCAAAGAGAATCCCTTGAAGCAATAAGTCAAGCATGAGAGAGTCTCATCAGAATTGGAAATTATTAGACCACTCCTATATTTTCATTTGTGATTTTTCTTGTTTGTTGAAAGCTACTCGCATGCAAAAACTAATTTGCTTTTTATGATAATAATAATGCACTTAATATGTTTTCTTCAAATCAATTCATTTGTGTTCACTCATATTTTTTTTGTTTATCTATATTAAACCATTGTTTAAGTAAGAAATTAAAAGGAGATTGAGGAAAACGGAAAAAAAAGTGAAATCATTGTGTAGCGCCTCGAAATATTTATTCGATCAATGAAGTTGCCACCGAGATTTATTTATTCCAAGAAGGAAATGGAAAAATATGGAATAAAACCCACAAGAGAAAAAATGGTCATCGTAATCAAAGAGGATTTGGGTCGGTTATACAATGGGAAAGTATTAACACCCGCCACGTCTATCATACTCGATAGAACCTATTTAGTTAATCATGTGTTAGTATGAAATGTTTCTATCTTCTAAGTTAGAAAGGAGAAATGTTTTTGTATTTTTTATTATAGTGCTCACCTCAGCTTTGCAGTCTCGTGCCTACGTATCCCCATGGTGCAATAAGGAAATCAGAGCATCATAGTTCGAGTAGAAAATGCTTGTTTGTTGGTTATTTTTTAGTGAGAGATACTCAGTCACATTAAAAAATAAACATTGTTACTAAGCATGCATAATGGAGCGATTGCATCACTTCAAGAATGAATGATTGAGTCGGGATTATGCACATACTCTTTCCATCATCACATTCGGTGAAAATGCTTACATTCACTTGTGTAGGGAGCGTTGTTTCATCGTCACGAGCGGAAAAAAATCATCCTTTTGAAAGGTCTTAAATTGAAAAGGCAAATGGCAAAGTTTGAATTAGTTGTTTTATATGTGGGTGACATGTGCAGACAATTGGACTAACATTCTACAATTCAAATACTAGAAACTAGAGGAGAAATGAGGCTCAGCAGGTGATCTCTCATCCAAAAGTTTTCTTATGAAAGGTGGAGTGAAACAAGGTTCATGCTTATTAAGTTTCTTGATGTTCAAAACTTTGGACAATTGGTTTAACAACAAAGCGATCTAAGTAATCACAATTTATCATGAAAAGGTTTTGAAAATCAACTCGATGTTAGATCGAGGTTTGGAACTCTATTTATGAAAGCGGTGAGAGAAAGCATGAGGATGTCAATGGCTGTTGCAAAGCAAACTCGACTTATCAAATTGATTGTAATTAGGTATATGGACCGAGATGCGGGGTTTGACATACAATATACAAGATATAAGTAAGATAAAATAAAGCGGTAATATTATTACAACGTCATGAGAATGGGGTAAAACTTTAAAAATGGAGATTATGGTAGCGATTCAAAGCATACAAGCCCATACAATTGGCTCACAAATGATAAGGCTATTAAAATTTTGTAAATGCATGCATGAAAAAAATTTATTCGATTAATTAACACAGATTTTAATTAATAGACTAAAGCTCCATTATAAGCGCAAGGGGTAGTGTGTGCACTATGTGTGGCCGTTGTGACGCTTAAAATCTTTGTCGACTCAAGGTATGAAAATGGTCGGGAATCGAGTATTAGTTCCTTTGGAAAAGGTTGTGCACATGTGATGAATAATTAAGTAAAATAAAACAATAAAATAATTATTAGCTATTACATCACACGAGTAGTGGGATACATATTCACGAATGAGGATTAATCAATAAATTACAGGTCCTTATAATTTTACAAGTGAAATAGAAATAATTCAACAATTAATAAAAATAATTCTAAGTGATAAATAACTAAAATAAAATATTTTTGACATTTTAAAGATATTTTCAAGAAATAAAATAAATTGTGATTTTCTAATTATGAAGGGCATTATTATTTAGTTTTATCAAAATTATTAAATAAATAGAAGAAAAAAAATGTTAAAACCTACACAAAACAAAACAAGAAATGTGCATGGGTGAGAACCTGTATGGGGTGCAGAAGTGCAAAAAAAAAACCACAACCTAAAGAAAAAAAAACACATTGGGCCTGAGGAGGTGTAGACCCAAATGAAGGGTGTAAACGAACACCCAAGTAGAGACAAAACAAGGAAGTAGAAGAACATATGTAGTGGGCCAGAGGGGGTGCAAGATCTAGAGCAATGGTATGGTGTGAGGCCCAAGTAGAGTTTAATATGAAAACAAAAACAAAGGAAAATTAAAGAGAAGCATGAAGTACACTGTGGCTGTAGAGATTCTTCAAGTATCTGACTTGAATCCTTCTGTGCGATTCTTCTTCAATATGAGTCGTGGTTTCTGTGGTTCAGTGAACATGAACATGGTTAACAAGACCTGTTGTGCGATATTGTTGCTTTGAGATACATCATTATTTGTTGATATCTGTGAGTATGTTTGCAGGGGGTGAAGGTTTTGAGCATGGTAAGATTGTGGTTTCGTTTGTAACTGTTGCTTGAGTGTGTTTTGCGTTTAGATTATAGAGAGTAAGGTTTTTGGATGAAGGTTTATTCTATGTTTATGAAGCAGTGAGCGTGAGGTAAAATGAGGGTTGAAGGTTGTGTGGAATGAGGTCTGCAGCAAGGTTTTGCAAAGGTTTCAAGTAGGGAAGATGATGTTAGGGTTTGAGCAAAAAGGATATGCTTGAGGGAGTTTTTCGTGATCTTTCTTTCTCTATGATTCTCTTGGTGAAATTTTTCTGTAGTTTGTGATTTTCATCCTCCCCTTAATGAGTTAATAGAGATGAGTATATATAGGATATTTATGGGTAATATGGAGAATTGGTGGAGAATATGGATAAGAATGAAGGAGAATTAGGATAATAATGGGAGCTAAAATTGTAGAGTGGAGGAGTGGAATGAAGAGGTAATCGTGGATGAGGGAAAGGTGTGAACTGTTGAAATATATTTGTGAAAATATGTTGTTTTTGTTGTTCTCTAACTTTTAGAAGGTGTCTTGTATTGATGATGTATTGTGTATCTGATGTTTTTGCTGGTGTATGTAGCAGGGTGAACAACTGGCTCGTGAATGAAGCTGGGCCAAAACCTGCTATTTCTTTTTTTGTTTCCAATGATGTTGGACTTGTTATTGTAGTAATCATAAATTATCTGCACTGTAAAAAAGTGACTGATGCTAGGAAAAGAATAATCTTTCGAATACAAACTTGCATTTTGTTTTTACTGCATGATGTTATTGCACATGAAATGGACTAGTATAAATGTAAATTTAATTGTGGACAAAATGTAATAAAATCTAATATTCTTACTCTTTTTAACTAACAATAAAACATGCTTGAATAAATAAATAAATAAATAATATGATAAGAGACAAATATATAGTTAAAGAAATGATGCAAAATTGTTTAGAAAGAAAGTGGATAAAACAAATGGGTATTAGATTAAAACTACAAAATGGATACAAAGAAAAATGGACAAATGTTGATGTGGCTAAAAATTGAATTTATATGAAAATGAGGAATTAGTTATGAACAAGTGGATTTTGAATTGGATTTATGGTAATTGGACATACTTGTTAAAAATGGGCAATTGGAATAAGACGGACATTGGATGTATATGAGTATATTGGGTTGAATTCAACATGGCTATTTGAAAATGAATTTAAAAGGAAATGAAAATGATGATAAACAAATAAAAATAAAAATTTAATCAAACCAAATTAAATTAAATAATATAAATAAAATAGGAGGTCAAAATCGGAATACGACACATTGACTCAATGCATTGGAATAAAACCTTGCTAATATAAGGTATTGTTTCAATTCATAAACACGGAGATATAAGGGAGATAAACACTCGCCAACCCCTTTGAGCCTTGAAGTAGGAATTTCATTTTATACGAAAAACCCTCAATCTTAACCTAGGACGGTAGTCTTCAATTAATTTAACCAGCGTTCAAATTTCAAAAGGAAAGGAGAGTCTCATCCAAGGATCAACCATATCTTATCCTCCCACATCAAGAAAAGTAGAAATCACAATGGTTGTCCCTTAGCTACCAGAGCGAGGTTACAACCCCTTGACAAGTCAAGAATGTCCATGATTTGTTCCTAAAATCAAAAATGAGGAATGAGAAAGGACGATGGAATGATGTATAAAGTGAATGTGCAAAGTGAATCGGTGGAATGATGTACCTCGGATCACCATTGAGCGCCTTGAGAGGCTTATATATTTATAGTGGATGTGGAAAAGAACGATAAACCCTGGTATTATGATATCAAGCACTTCTTGATGACTCCGGAGTATCCGGTTGGTGCATCAAACAAAGATAGAAAAACATTGTGGCGTTTGGCTGGTAGCTTCTTCCTCAATGAAGGTGTGTTGTACAAGAGAAATTATGATATGGTCTTGCTCAGATGCGTGGATAGACACGAAGCATACATGTTGATGCATAAGATTCATGAGAGTTCTTTTGGTACCCATGCCAATGGACACTCTATGGCTAAGAAAATGCTAAGGGCAGGATACTATTGGTTGACAATGGAATCTGATTGTTAAAAATTTGCGAAGAAATGCCATAAGTGTCATATTTATGCTAATAAGATTCATGTGCTTCCTACACTTCTCAATGTTATTTATTCCCCATGGCCTTTCTCCATGTGGGTTATTGATATGATTGAGCTCAAGGCTTCTAATGGACATCGTTTCATCTTGGTAGCAATTGATTACTTCACCAAATGGGTTGAAGCAACTTCTTATGCCAGCGTTACCAAGCAAGTGATGGTTCGGTTTATCAAGAATAATCTCATTTGTCGGTATGGTATGCCAAGTAGGATCATCACCGACAATGGTTCGAATCTAAATAATAAGATGATGATAGAACTTTGTGTGAATTCAAGATTGTCCATCACAACTCTTTCCTTACAGGACTCAAGATGAATGAGGCGGTTGAAGATGCTAATAAAAACATCAAGAAGATTATTTAGAATATGGTTGTTACCTACAAGGATCGGCATAAGATACTTTTTGCTTTGCATGGGTATTAGACCTCGATTCGAACTTCAATAGGGGCACCCCTTTCTCTCTTGTTTATGGTATAGAAGCAGTGCTCCCCATTGAAGTTGAGATTCCATATTTGCGTGATATTATGGAAGCTGAATTGTCAGATGATGAATGGATTTAGAATCAGTTTGATCAGTTGAATTTGATTGAGGAAAAGAGATTGACCACTTTGTGTCATGGTCAGTTGTACCAGAAGAGAATGAAGAAATATTTTGATAAGAAGGTCAAACCTCGTATATTCACAGAAGACGACCTCGTGCTCAGAAAGATCATGTCTTTAAGCTCTGATTCTAGGGGCAAGTGGACTCCCGATTTCGAAGGCCCATATGTTGTCCAGAAAGCCTTCTCTTGTGGTGTATTAATTCTCTAAACTATGGATGGCGAGGAGTTCCCACGTCCTTTGAATGCTGATGTAGTCAAGAAATACTTTGCCTAAATAAATAAAAGAACGACTCGCTAAGCTGAAAACCCGAAAGGGAGGATTAGGCAAAAAAGAGCGTCTCGGTAGACTGAAAACCCAAAAGGGCGGTCTAGACAAAAGTTAGAGACATAAACAAAATAAATTTCCTAGTAGACTGAAAACCCTAAAGGGAAAACTAGGCAAAAGTTAGGGACTTTTATGGAAAGTAACTACATCAGACAAGACTTGATCGTAGAAGAAAAATCGATGGATCTTCTTCACCTCAACTAAAGCCTATAACGCAGGAGTTCGAAGTTGTTAGGAGGATAGTGATCATTTTTTTACGTACCTTTTCCATGTATTAGCCATTTTCAAAATTTTGTAATCATCCATGGGTGATTCTATTGGCAGGCTATGATTCTATCTATAAAATTTGAGCATTTATCCAATTTCTTTGCAATATTATCCTACTCGGGTTATAAAAATATTCTTTTATTATTGAAAGTACATTTCAAAACAAAAGATTCAATAGAACATACTTGTGAATTTTTTGCAATTAAGTGTGTTTACTTTAGATGTGAATGAAAGGAATAAAATGTCATGGTCCTAATAACAATAAGATATCATTGATGTTCGAAGTATACCCCAATTGCTCTCCAATAGGGTCCCGAGATAAATTCTCTCGAACATGAGGTGCTAATTCAAAGTTAGACATCCCCATGAAGTTTCTTGAATATTCTCAGAGAAACACAACCAACTTGTCGGTGAAATCTGGAGAAGTTTGTTGCATCCCTGCCATTTTTGGGTTTTGTTGCTATGTGGTAGACATTTGACCATTTTTCAAGCCATGATTCCTTCCTAAGAGAAGTTGAGCCTTGAAGTAGGATGTTGTCCTTCAGTTAGTGGTTTGTTATGAGCTTTGGCGAGTGTCGTCCTTACCAAGTTGGCCCTCGTGATTATCCCTAGTCAATTATTCATTTTTCATTATACACATACACACATTCGTTCATACATACATCATGCATAGAAAATTACGATTCTTTGCTTATTAGCATTCATTAATGTTTTGTGTATTCCCTCTCCATTAGAATGTCAATCTTAAGCAGAAAGTGTTTACCCTTTCATCTGTCTCACTAAGTTATCCCTCGTGGAAGAATAAAGTCTTAACCCTCTTATCTGACCCTTTGCTCATTTAAATCTCTTTCCCAAGCGTGGTCAGGGTTTGAATTCTGATCTCCATGCAGCGTTATCATTTTGTTCTCCCTAGATTGGAGGTTCTAGATGGAGATGGAATTTATTTTGTACAAGAAGACTTTATCTCTTCAGCAGGAGTGAACTTGATTTTCCTCAGGAAGTATGTTTTCATCCTCCAGAATTATTATTACAATCTTCTCTTTCCTAATAGCAGGTGCAATCTCTTTATTTGAGCACCGATATTCCACTAAGTTTATTAATTACAATTTGATTTTTTCCGGTACTCAGGGTAATATCTCGTTTTTGATTGACCGTATCTCTCCAGTAGGTTGAAGACTTGTTGTTGAATGCTCCGATGGGTGAATTACAAGCTCATTGTTCAATGATTCTTTTCAGTACTCCAACGGGAAATATCTCGTTGTTGATTGATCGTATGACTCTGATAGTTGTCGATAATTTGTTTTACTGATAAATGGTAGCCTCGTCATTATGGGAGGTAGTTTGTCAAAGATTTTTTTTACCGATAAATGGTAGCCTCGTCGTTTTGGGAGGTAGTTTGTCGAAGATTTAATTTACCGATAAATGGTAGCCTCGTCATTATGGGAGGTATTTTGTCGATGATTTGTTTTACTGATGAATGGTAGCCTCGTCATTATGGGAGGTAGTTTATCGAAGATTTGTTTTACCTATAAATGGTAGCCTCGTCATTATGGGAGGTAGTTTTTTGATGATTTTTTTTTCCAGATGAATGGTAGCCTCGTCGTTATGGGAGGTAGTTTGTCGAAGATTTGTTTTACCGATGAATGGTAGCCTCGTCATGATGGGAGGTAGTTTGTCGAAGATTTGTTTTACCGATAAATGGTAGCCTCTTCATTATGGGAGGTAGTTTATCGATGCTTTACTAGCGATAAATTGTAGCCTCGTCATTATGGGAGGTAGTTTGTCGATTATTTTTTGAATGCTCCAATGGGCGAGATTTTAACTCGTTGTTGAATGATCATTTTGTTACCCTCTCCAAATGAAATATCTTGGTTAAAGAAGAAGTTGAGACCCATTCTTGGTGAAATTCCAGAACTCTTGGGAAACTTAGTCCATAACCAATGTTGTTTTCTTACCGCATCTTGATGAGAAGTTTTTTTGGTGTTTGCTTTGGAATTAGTAGTTTACTATCTTTAGAAAGTCGGCATAATACCCTTATTGTTTTTCTAACTCCTTTGTGAGGAGATAGTTTTCCATCTATCTATGGTCCATTGATATCATTTCCTTTTTTCTTCCTCCTCATATATTGAGTTGATGTTATTATGTCTCTTCTTTGGGCCTTACCCCAGTAAGGTTGAGTTCCCATTCCCCAGTGGTTCCCTGTGTCCCCTTTGAGAATCATCTTGTTGCATTGCATAACCATTAAGCGTTACATAGCATCTTAGTGCCAAAAATAGGGCTTGTGTTATATTTAAGTATCTTATCCATGATTTCCTTGTTATCGCGGATAGAAGATACTTAAATAATGGAAGCTATTGTACCCAAATTTTTTCCCCTAAGATTATCTAATATCTCATGTCATTGAATTGCACAAAGATCATAAATTAGGTATCTCTCTCTCTCTCTCTCTCTCTCTCTCCTATATTTGGGTTTGCCCTTGGGAGATCACCAAGCACCTTGGATGTATATGCTTTTGTGTAATAGTGATTGATACTTGACTAATCATGAGGTGTATATCATTTGCTCTTTAGATATTGTGATGTAGGTGGATGATGCAAAGGTTTCTTATTCAAGAAGTCTATAGGTTCATGTGTTTATTTCCATGTATTCTCTTCCTAACTATCAATGTATTGAAGTGTTTGTTCCCATTGAAGACTCCTCTTGTCATCTAATATGGTCTCTCATCTTGAATATGTGCTAAATATGTGATAAAGATCATAAAAGTTGAAGAATCTTCCATGCCATGGCCATCTATCTTGGAATTAGGGTTTTGAGATTCTGAGGACCATATCTTGGTGATTGTGTGAAGTTTGTGGATGATTTGAAAGACATTGGAATCCTAAAAGGACTTCCAACACATATATTGTTTGATTCAAAGATGTTAATTGATGAAAAGATTACTTTGAGGATCATTGATTGCAAGTTCTCTAGATTAATACTTTATCTATCTTGTATGACTTCAAAGGATCATAACTTGGTAATTCCTTGTCTCCTTGAGCTTATTATTCCTCCACAATGAACCTAAGAATGTCTAATACAACTTAGTTCAATTGTTAAGAAGAAAAAACACTTGGAAATTTTCCTAAGAGGTCAAAAGATTTCAAGTTGTTGAGGGATTTCTCAATTTTTGATTAATTAACTTCAAGATATCATATCTTGATAATCATTTATCAATTTGAGGTTGTTCTTTTGGAAAAATAATCTTGAAGATGTGGACTTTATCACCATTTGTATTTCAAAGCTTGAATATGTTTAGAAATTTCTTGAAGAATTCAAAGATTATGGGTCATTTCACAATTTTCCTTCAACTTCACAAGTCCTCTCTCTCAATTTTGGCGTTTTTGAGTGGTTCTTTTTGCAAAATGCTCTTTGAGAGGTCTACTTCATATCATCTTTGATGTCCAAGAGAAATGTTTTAGTGGAAGCCCATGATTTAAGGAAAAATATTATAGGTCATTTTTAGAAGGTATGGCATGCTTGGGCAGGCACGATTTTCGATGTTTTCCTCGAATCCTAAAGGTTATATCTCTCAGCTCAAGTATCCATTGGAGATGATTATTTTTTCATTGTGTTCTACTCTTTGAGGACTTCATTAGGCTCAAAAAGATTTAAAAATGCACGAGGAATTTGATTTGGCCTCGGTCAAAGTTTGTGCCAAAATCTATTTCAAGCTCACCATCAGTTTGTGCATTTGCGCCTATAATTCGTTTTTAAGCCAACATAAGCCTTGCTTTCATGACTAATAATGTTTAGAAACTTCCCAAGATTAATTAGGACATCAAAACACAGAGAATGGTTGAGTTTGAGCACTTGAAGTCATGCTTCCTTCATGAACAAGGTGTGCACGATTTTGCTCCAAATTGCATCATTCACCCTCGCTTTTGATCCCATTCACTTTCTATAAATGAGGACCATTCCTCACTCATTTCCTCAAGCTTTGAGAGCCATAAAATCGCTTCAAACTCACTTCACCTCACATTTCGCAACTTCGTTTTCCTCATAAAGCCCTTCGAGTTCGAAATTGATTGTTCATTCTTCTTCCTTGAACTTCACTCAAGCTATGAGAACAAGAATCGTGCCTTGAGATCCCTTGAATCATGATATCAAGTTCGGTTTAGATCTCTGAAAACTTCAAATAAATTGTTAGGATGTAGTCCTTCATCTCGAAGCTCATGTTTCTTCTAGTTTGCATTTTCACGAGAATTGAGTTTAAATTTGAAAACCATTGTTCGTTATTTTTTTGTTTTTCTCAAATCATTACTTGTACAAGTGAAATAAATTTTCGAGAGGATACCATTAGAATCGTATTGAAGAGCGAATCAATAACCGGCACGAAATTATTTCATAGTTTATGAACCTCGAATTTGAGATGGTTGGAGGTTGAAGGCGACCTCGGGCTGTCTTCAACCAATGACATGATGCCATGTAATTATTTTAAATCCAGTTCGGTGTGCTTGCCTTACCATGCGCGCGTTACAGGAGCCCTTGGATTTGATTACTTTAGTGAGTCAGACTCGATCCAACGCGCCATACATTTTTTGTTTTATTTTAATTTTTAATCTTAATCCCATATGAAAACCAAGGGTCCATATCAAGCACAATGTCGATCTCTTGGATAGCTTACTAGCGTTTTGTTGTGATCAATGGCCTACATTTTTTTTTTGCTTTTATTTTATTTTCTGATTTTATATTTTAAATGTTTTAAACTTCAAAAAATCATAGAAAATTCATTTTTGACTAAAAAATTATGAAAAATTCACAAAAATATTTTCAAATATTCTCTTTCTGATTTTTATTTTTTCATTATTTTATTTTCAGATTTGATATTTTTTATGATTTTTCTCTTTTATTTGATGTATTTAAATGTTTTACAATATTTTTTGACATTTAAAAATTCTGAAAAAATTATGGAAGGATCCAATAGTCATTTGAAAAATATTAGTGACCTCATTTTATTTTATTTCTGATTTTACTATTTTTTCCATACTTTGATTCATTTACCATTTTCTTTTATATTTAAAAAATAGTTTCTAGCTTTTAAAAATTCTGAAATTTTTTGTCAGCACTTGTTGACTTTTGTTTGAACTAAGATAATTTTCTTGAAATTTTATTTTGGTGCATGGATACCATGATGTATTTCATCAATTAAAATCCAATTAAATAATTCATTTTCAAACAATTTTAATTTTTTATTAAAAAAATTCATTTCGAATTTTGATTTATTTGGGTCATAAATTTCCTCAACATCAATGGAACTTGGGTGTTGATAGGTCTTAAGACCAAACCACCAAGATGGTTGATTGATTTTGTGAGTTAGACAAATGAATTCATCGACATATGAAAGATTTTTGTGACATATCCCCTCCTCTTCATCTTATCCCATTCTTTTTCTTTTTCTTTTGTCCCGAATCGGAAAAGTGATCAATTGGTAGCATAAACTTCAAAGTTTAGTAAAATCCCCAAAGATGACTTGAGGTTTGATTTTGCTTGACACTCGTGATACTTTTGTGTAGTCGCTATGATTTTTAATCAAGCTTGTGAAGTTTTCACCAACTTTGTCAATTGAAATTCTCAATCATCTTTGATCAAGTGTTGAGGTCCACAAAAGTTCCAAAATAGGTGATATACTTGACAAAAGCAATTGAAACTTGTCGTGTGGTTGCTATGATTCTATCAAGCTTGGAAAGTCTTCGTACTCGAAGCTTCAAGATGATCACCTAGCTAACGACTAATTACTAACAATTGGCTTTACTTTATTCTTTTATT
Source organism: Vicia sativa (assembly GCA_021764765.1). NCBI lineage: Eukaryota > Viridiplantae > Streptophyta > Magnoliopsida > Fabales > Fabaceae > Vicia > Vicia sativa. The sequence continues at coordinate 9,108,285 of CM038797.1, read as the reverse complement.
TTATGCCTTTATTTTTTCACTTTTATTTTATACTCTTTACTTTATGCAATTTACTTGGAGCATTTACATTTCATGTCATTTTTCTCTTTGTCCACTTGAGCATTTTATTTTCCTGTTATTTTGAATTTGCTTACTTGAGCTTTATTTTTTCCTTTTGAAAGATACCTAATAATTCAACCTAAACATAAAATACTTTTGATTGGACTTGGTTACTATCCCTATGTTCGGAGTTTGACCTTTGGACTTAGGATTAGGACCTATACCTCATTTCGAGATATCTGTGATCTTGGTGTTATTCATCTTGCTTGGTTTATTATCTTGTATGCAGGTTATTCCGTTTATACTCAATCATGAGTGAATTTCCTTCAAATACAGCAGTTACTCTGCCCATTTTTCTTGAGACATGAATTTATTTGAGACATTGATTTATCTGAAGTTTGGTTTTTTGGTTTGGTTATTTGTTGCTTGTGTGGTAATCCAAAGGATGGGAATGTGGTATTGCCTTCTTGATGTCAAGTACTGATTTTCTCACATGGTTAGATCTTTCTTTACCCTTACCTTTTATTTTTTGTACATAGGTTAGCCTCTTTATCTCCTCCCATATTCTTCAATTTTCAAAATCTTCCCTCTTTTTCAAAGGATTGTTGTTTTTTTTTTAAAATTCGAACCGCTTTCATAAAAAACTTGGACTTAGGTCCATGCATTTTCAAACTTTTTTTAATAAACTTTTAATCCATATAACAATACTTTGACCATTTTTCACAAGACTAAAAAGCACATAACATCATTCAAACTTTTTGAGACCTTTGTGGTTTTTCTTAAAACTATTATTTTTAAAAAAATCAACCAACACACAATTTTAGTCTTTTTACCCAAACTATATGGGTTTTGATTTCGTGTACATTATTGGTATATAGGTGAAACTCATTAGAAGATCCATCAAATCAAAAATTGTATAAAATACTTCTTTTCTCACCCCCACCATCTATTTTGTACATATACTTTTTAGCACATATACAATTTTCAAAAGGTTTATACAAAAGTAGATGCTTTGGAGGCCTAACACCTTCTTAGCATAACTAACCCCTAGATCCAGATCTCTAAATTTTTTAGAATTTTATTTGCTCTTTTTCCTAGTCCTTTGGATAAAATAAAAGTGCGGTGACGACTTCATTGTTCTTTTTTCAAGTTAAGTCAATTCAATGACTTACACTCGTTGTTTTGCCGCTACAAGTGCCTATTAAAAATAAAATAAATGTCTTTATAAAATTTTAACCACTGTTTTAATCTCTACTATTTTTAAAAATTTAAAATTGTTTAATTACACTTAAACTTTTAAATTTTGAATAATTTTCATACATGTTTAGATTACTATAAATGTTTTTTACTAAATTTTAATTTTTTAAAATGGGAAGAATTAAATATAATTTTTTCAAATTCTAAAATATTAATAAAATTAATGAAAATATTAATTTAGAAATCAAATTTTGAATTTTTTTTAATAACTTTTATAACATTTTAAATATATCTACCAAAATAATCACTCGAAATATACATCGATTTAATAATACTACGTGTGTAAATTCTGTAAAGACTAAAACGTGTCATATTTTTTATAGGGATCACAAACAAAATTTAATAATTTATTTGAATCAAAAATATATTTAATTCAAAAAAGAAAAAAAATGATTTTAATTGATATAGAGATGATAAATACAAACCTGTCAAAGTTCAATGTAAGATGCTACTAAAAAAATGTAATTGTCTATTTAAAATCATGTCAACTACGTGTAAAAGATTATTCAATACAAATAACAAATTAGATAGTTAGATGAAAGTTATATCTTGTTAACATTAGTTGAAATTTCTCCTCTCACTTGTTCAAGTTTACTAAAAATTGATAGTTAATAGGAGTACATAACAACTCTCTTTTTTTCTCTTTCAAATATAACAACTCATTAAATATTGTGGTGAACATAAAACCATAGGGGTGTGACATAAATTTTTCCATAAGCAAGCATGTGAGGTTGGCCAACAACAATGCTTTAAATTTGACTCTTTAAAATCCCAAAAGCATTTTAAGAGAGTCAATTCCAAACAGACAACTACCACGTGTAAGTCAACATTAATGGCCACATATTAGAAGGCATTGGACATATAGCAACATTTTCAGCTATAAACCAAAACATCCCATGAGGGGATTTGGATTATGTCTGGATCATTCTTTTTGTTGGCATCAAATGAAAAGAATAAATATGTTTTACATATTTAGAAAATTGTTTTAAAAAAATTTATAAGTTTTAATTCTTACAAATTATTTTGCAAACATTTTTGGCCCGTATAGTTAAGTTAATATATAGTGTGTTTTTAAACATTTACTTTTTTATAGTTTATATTTTATTCATTTATATCTTAAAAATTATTAAAAATATATGTCGATTTAATATATTTGATGAATAGTGTGCCAAATCACTACAAAAAAAAAACTTATTAGCGACGTGAATATAACGTGACAACATGAAAAATCACGTCCCAAACAAAAACTGACTTGCGTATTTATGTCGCTGGGGAACAAGTGACAAACTTGTTGCGACGTGAATACCACGTCACACCACGTCGTTACCTTTGGCGTTTATTTTTATAAAAATTATTTATTAATAATTTTTATATTAATTAATTTATATAATAAAATTTATATAATAAAATTTATATAATAAAATTTATATAATAAGATTTATATAATAAAATTTATAATAAAATTTATATAATAAAATTTATATAATAAAATTTATATAATGAAATTTATATAATAAAATTTATATAATAAAATTACTATAATAATATTATTTTATTATATATTCAAATAATAAAATTTTATAAAATGAATTCATATAATAAAATTTTATATAATTTGATAATTTAAAATGATAAAAATAAATATATTACATAAATGCAAATTTAAAAACAAAATGAATAGAATATTTTCACGGGGCATCTTCACCCGGATAATTATCAAGATCAAAATCATCAATTCCGTCATTATCCAGCTCTTGATCAGGAACATTTTGATTTCCACCACCTTGCATAAATCGTCTCATCTGCTCCTCCATATCAGATTGCCTCTTCCGCATCATCTCCAACTGCTACTCCTGCTCTTGCCTCATTGTCGTCATTTGGGCCTCCATTTCGCGTCTCACCTCACTTGTTGCCAATTGTCTTACTGTTTCAAGTTGATCCCGTGTCAAATTTGGTTGACGCGACTCTCCCTCTCCATCTCTAAGTCGTTGAAATAGATTACGATCACCAACTCTCAAGCCGACCGCCAAATTTCCACCCGCAAAAAAGCAACCATTAGGCCCTTTTCCATTAACTACTTCATTTTAAATATAGAAATCAACATCACCATTAAGTGGCTCCCCCTCTGCTGACCTATATTGAGGATGTGTTCTAGAAAAAGTGCAATCAATGTCGATAATCATCCTACATACATTCAATAAATAAAAATTAAATATTTACATATATATTAAATTATACTAAATTAATATATGTATATATTAAATTATACTAAATTCAAATATATTAAAAGTTGCCACGTGATTTTCACCCCACAACTTATGAATTGCGTGATTTTCACGTGGCAATTTATCGATTGCCATGATATTCACGCCACAATTTATAGGTTACCACGTGAAAATAACGTCACAAATTTTGTTATTAAATTAAAAAATAAAAAATTAAACTACTTACAAAAGCTCTTCAGCGCTCGACTACAAAACCTCCTGATTTCTTTGTCCGATTCCTCATAATCAACTCAATGATCAATGGCGGTCTCCCCAACTCCTTAGTCTAAATAATAAAATTAAAATTAATTAGTAAAAATATTATGAATAAAAATATAACTTAAAATTAGTAATTTTACCATTCGCGGACATGCTCCATGATAATAACTTTCCGTTCGGTTGAGGCCTCAACTCCAACTCTCTTCGGTTACACCAAATTCCCATTTCTTGTTTGGCCTTCTCATTATCTTTTGTTTTGCCCGATACATCCATCATTGTTAAATATATTATCAAAAAATTCTTCTCAATATGCATAACATCAAGATTATGGCGCAACAAATTATCTTTCCAATACGTGAGGTCCCAAAATATACTTTTTTGTCCAATTGTGGATGACGTTGTATCCTTCAATTCGCATGCTTTGCCGATGATCTGTAAATTTTGGTAGTTCACAAACTTGGTTCCATATAACCCTAGTGGCAATCGAGGCGAGGCAAATCTTCTCTCGACATCTTTTTAAAATTTGTCTTGTTTCTTCTATAGAGATGATTTCTTGGTAGAATCAGCGGTGACGGTCAAACCACGTGCTTTTCCCACCTTTATCCAACGTAAATGCTTTGGTGTAACCCATGCAATGCGGACAACCCATTTTTCTGTCGTGCCCCAACCAACAACATGTCATATCTTTGAAATCCATTAATGGTCCATATCAAGGCGGCTCGCAATGTAAAGTTCTATTTACGGATATATCATAAGTCCATTCTCCAATCCATAGCCTCTTCAAATCATCAATTAAAGGTTGTAAGTACACATCAATTCGGCTTTTGGATTTGTGCGGGCACGGAATGACGCACGTCAAAAACATGTATGGTTTTATCATGCACATCTCGGGAGGAGGTGTAACACCCCTTCTAATTTACCCGCGATTTATATAATTTTAATCAGAATTTTAAACATAATTACAAGGGCGTCACAATTTTAAATAATTCAAATAACCAAAAACAGTGAACATGCCTTATTACTGAAGAACTCATTAAATAAAACAAACCAAAGATTATGTTTATACAGCGGAAATATAACATATAAATCCTTAATAATTAAATCAATAATTATTCCCAACATAAACCAAAACAACCAGTTGTCCTCACCAATTCCCGAGTAGCTAATCTCCTCAATCTGAAATCGGTGAGATTTCATCAAGATTAAAATGCATTATACATCTCTCAAAAACAATAAAACAATCAATTCATTATTCACCCTTATTAACATTAACATCATTCCACATTCACACATTCATTATGCATACAACAACAATTAGATGCAATTGAAACACTGGAAATCATCCTAACATGCTACAAATTACATATGCAATGCAGACTCAAATGCATGTGGTACTAATCGTGAACCAAGTCCACACCCTGTTCCGCTTACACCGGAAAGCAGTACAATCAATGATTAGCCCGTACATCGGGTCAAGAATCTAGCCTCACCACCTCTGTCCATTAGGTAAGTTTATTGGCCCTGCAAGTCCAATTCCGCACAATGGGAATGAACCATTACCAAAATACTCATGCATGCATATTAGAAGCATGCAACAATTTAAACATGGAACATGAACACACATCATTATTCCAATTATATTCAATAACAACAACGGCATATGGTAACAGCAATCATGAACATCAAATGTTAATCACATCCATAAGTTAACATTCTTCACATTTAATCAACACATGATTCACAAATTCTCAACGAGTTCTTATTCTGAAGCCAAATTAATCCTTCCGATTTCAATTATTAGTGTTGAAAATATTTTCATTAGGTAGTACTCATCCTAAGCTTTCCAACGATACTAACTATGCCTAAATCAGACTACGGTCAAAAGATATGATCAAATCGTTTAAAATTACATCCAATACATCATGTATCGATGCATAAGCCTATGCATCAATACATAAATGCATGTCGAGACATGCATCGTATGCATCGATGCGTACATACAAAAATCTGATTTTTAAAATTTGCTTGATGTGTCATTACATGCATCTTATCGATGCATAGCCCTGTTTTTGGCCTATGTATCGATGCATACGCATTTGGATCGATGCATGGCTTCAAATTCCTCCTATGGATCGATGCATGGCTCTATGAGTCGATGCATAGCTTTCAAAGCTTTTTCAAAATTCCACCGCATGCATCGATTCATAAAGGCTCGTGTCATACCTGTTGTTTTTCATCAAAAATTCGTTTTTATCTACGAATTTCCATTAAATCCAATCATCACCAAACATCATATCATCATAAAACAGAATTAATTATGTGTTTTACATCCAATTGATCACAAAATTTGTTTCTAATTAACCTATATTCATCCTACATAGATTAATCATTCATAACCGCCTCAATCATGGTTTTACGTCGGATTATAACGTTAGGGCACACTCAATTATCTAATTCGAGATTCCTAGCGGATCGATTCGTTCTATTGATCATCAAAACCTATAAGGCATAATAATCGATCAATCCCCTTACCTCGCGATGAACCTTTGAATTCTCGTATGACTTTTCTCCTTTTTCTCTTCTCCAATCTCATGAGAATGCAATCCTAATTTCCTCTTCTCGTTTCCTTTTATTCCTTTATTTATTCCTTTTATTTTCCAAATAATAGAAATAAATAAATTAGAATTAAGTAGAGTTTTTACTCCATACACCCTACAATTCAACTTCACACCCTAACACTTTTAATTAATCCATTAAACATTAATTCAAAATGCCAATAATTAAACCTTTAATTAAATTAATAATTAAATTTCTAATTATTTAATAATTGAATTAATTTGGGGTGTCACAACCTCCCACTATTAAAAGAGTTTTCTTTCCTCGAAAACATACCTTGAGCGAAAAGTTCGGGATACGAGTCTTCATCCGGCTCTCCAATTCCCCAAGTTACATTTCCACCACGGTCCTCCCAAGCTACTTTCACCAATGCTATCTCTTTACCACGTAATTGCTTCACCTTCCGATCCTCGATTCTCGGGTAAAAGTTAATACTATCAAAATGCTAAAAGATGACAATTGAGTTTGGTGGAGAAAAGGTTGTAATATACTATTATTATGATATAAAACTCATGATTGGATATGCAAGAGCGATATAAATGAACATTAGAGAAGATGAGAAACTATCATTGTATTCCATATAATCAAACCGAGATCATGGCGAATTTATATACAACATTACTTGTGATAGTAACTAAGCGAACCATCAATCTAACTAACTATTATCTGCCTAACTAACTATCTATGTAGTTAATATTCTCCCACAAGTTGAATTGTGATAGATATTGATTAAGTTCAACTTGGACATGAGTTCATAGAAAGGTTTTGGAAGGAGTGGCTTGGTGAAGAAGTCGAGATGTCAAGTTATGAGGAGACTGGAAGAAGCTTCATGACACCGCAAGGAATTTTTCATGGACAATGTGGAAATCTATCTCAAGATGCTTGGTTCTTTCGTGAAAAGCGGGTTGGATGCAATATGAAGAGAACTCTGGCAGTCACAAAACAAAATAGGTGGTTTTGTGCAAGAAACATGGAGATCCTTGAGTAAGTACAGGATCCACTAAAGTTCACAGGTGGCTGAAGCTAAAGCACGATACTCAGCTTTAGATGAAGACCTTGATCTGATGTTTGTTTCTTGGTTCTCAGAGATGAGGGATGTTCCAATGTAAAAGCACGAGCCTGATACAGATTTTATTGCGTCTACACAACCTGCCCAATCTGCACCAGAGAATCATGTGAGTTGCATAGCTGAATCTCTTGGGAAGAAAATACCTTGGCCTAGACGTTGTTTTAGATAGCGTAAAACTTTGCTGGCAACATTGTAGTGAATCATGGATGGTTTTGACAGAAACTGGCTGAGCTGTTGAGTGATAAAAGTAATATCAGGTTTGGTTATGTTGAGGTAAATGAGCATGCCTATTAGTCTTTGATAAGTTGTAATGTCTTCATAGGAAGGTCCATTATCATTGCACAACTTTATGGAGGGATCAGATGGAGTGTTAGCGGGTTTGGATCCAAGGAAACCTGCATCTGTTAACAGGTCGAGACAATATTTTCTCTGGCATATGGAGATTTCCTTTGCTGAACGTGCAACCTCCAAGCCTAGAAAATATTTGAGCACACCAAGATCTTTAATCTTGAAAGCTTGATTGAGAGTTGCTTTTATGTGTTGGAATTCACCATAGAATTACCTTCGTGATAACATCATCAACATAAACAAGTAAAATGGTAAATGAAGAAGGTGTGTGCTTAACAAATAAGGAATGGTCTGAGGTGCCTTATGTGTAACCATGCTTAGTAAGCAGGGAAGCCAATCTCTCATACCATTGTCTACTCGCCTTCTTTAGGCCATAGAGATATTTAACCAGTTTGCAAACTTGATTAGCTTTGGTAGTGTGCACACCAGGTGGAACAACCATGTAAACATCTTCATGCGATACCATGTAAGCGCGCTGTTTACATCCGGTTGGTGTATGTTCCATTTATGAATGGATGGTAAGGCTAAAATAAGTCTAATTGTGGTTAGTTTAGCTACTGGTTAGAATGTGTCATAATAATCCAATCCTTCAATTTGGTTGTAGCCTTTGGCTATAACTCGTTCCTTAAACCTATCTATACTGCCATCAGATTTGTATTTGATTTTGTAGATTCATTTGCAGCCTATTGGCTTCACATTGGGTGGAAGATCAAGTAACTACCAAGTGCCAGTATTCTCGAGTGCATTAAGCTTAGTTTTTATAGCTTGAATCCAACATTCAAATTTGCACGCCTCATTGTAAGATTTTGGTTCAGTTTGGGTGGTAATGGAAAGAGTAAAATGATATTGTGAGGGAGACAAGTGAGAATAAGAAAGAGAGTTTGAAATAGAGTGAGAATTACCCGAGGATGATTGGAATGAAGAGTCACTGAAGGAGGCCCAAACATAGTCCTTGAGGTGCGATGGTTGGTGCCTTGTTCTTGAAGATACCCGTGTGGGAAGAAGAGGTTCAGTAGTTTGAGTGGAGGGTAGATTACGAGCTGGTATGGTTTGTGCAGGAATTATGGTTTCAGGATTGTTAGGGTTGTTGTTTACTGTGGAAAATGGTAAATAACCGCTGGTCCTCGCAAAGTCCTAAAACTAAGGGTTACTCGCAAGATCGATCAGTTGATCTTAAGACACGTGCTAAGATTTTAAAATTATACTGGATTACTGCCGAAATCCTTATCTAAAGCGGTTTTCTAAGACTAAGGAAAAAGTATAACGAATTTCCACACTATGATTAAACTCATTGGATGGTGACCGTGACCGACAAAGAGCCTAAGCGAAACAACTAATAACCGATTGCTCACAATATGATTTGACCAACTATGGTGACTCGTGACCGACGAAGGTTGTGAACTTCAATATTGCTTGTTCTAAGCTAAGTATCATGTTGACTCTTTTGTTAATTCGAAACATATAACAAAAAGAGAATCAACATAAATGAAAATACAAAGAGATTGCTGAAAAGTAAATAAAATGCAAGTAAAAGTTTCAGAAGAAATGACTGAAATATAAAGGTTTTGCATTGGAATAAACGTGGTGATTCATGTACATCAAGCACTTCTCACCTCTTTGCTTCCTGACGCTCAGAATGAATAAAGTTTTTGCAAGTGATTTGAGTATACAAGTGAACACACAAAAATTACATTGAAACTACTTATTTATAGTATTTACAAAGTAACTACCTAGACACAATCGACAAATTACATTTGAATCCTAAGGCAACCACTTCACTAGATGTTGCCACCTATTTGGCACTTCAATGAGTGCTGCTAGAAACTGCTTGGAGATTTTGAATTTTGAATCTTCCCACTTCTTGCTTGCTTCGACATGCTCCCCTTTTGACAAAAGAAAAACAAAAAAAAAATCTTCTAAGTCCAAAATCCTTTATGGTCGACAAGACCAAATTCGACCATTTCCTTCAATTTACATGCCTTGGTCGATTCGACCAATTCCCACATATTTTAACACGTTCTCCTTCTGGTCGACATAACTCCATTTTGACATTTTGGCTTGATATTCTCCTTAATCACTGGTTTCTTTAATTTTCTAAAACCAAACTTTCAAACACTTTGCTCTCAATTTCAAAAGGTCCTTATTTGAAAGTCACCCTTAGCTTATGAGAAAATCCTCAATTTATACACGTGCTTGAATACCTTGAGAGTTTTCAAGGTAACAAAATGCCCCCCAGAGATGACATTTTTGAATTTCGACTAACATAAGATAATGGCATCTTTAAAGCATCTCTCGACATTCGACTAAATCGTTCCCACTACTCCAAAAAGTGGACGTTACTATTCCACTTTTTCCATGACTTCACGTAATCATGGAAACATATCACGCTTTTATTTTCGAGACGTGCGATCATTTATTGTTCACCATCATTGCGCTTTTAGTGGAAGACATGGCCCACCACTCTGCTTGATCTGCACGTGTCCCTCGACTTGACATGATTCTTACTTAGGAAATCACAAAATATTTTTTCTCCATTATTCTTTCTTTTCCTCAAAGGCTATAAATACCCCATTTTCTCATTCTTCTTCTTTTCTCCTTTCCGCTTTCTTCAACCTCTTATTTCAAAAAAACCCATAAATCACACACACCACCACAATTCACCGTCTTCAAACCTCTTCAAACTTCTACAATGGCAAACATTGATTACATAACTACTTCTCCAGCCATGGAGCTTCACTTATGTTTCGTCGATGGAAAAACCTACGTACCAGAACCTCCGTTTACTGAGGAGAAAACAAAAATCTGACAATATCGGGTACTTATTCCTTTCATTCTTGAAGAAAAACCCCTAGCTTTTCTAGGTCCTCTCCCTGTGGATATGCCTTCTGAAATATATGTATATTACAAAGGGTATTTTTTCCCTACTAGCACCACAACCAGACCTACAATCTCTTCTCCAAACCCTATTTCTCTTCAATAAATTGATAGGAACTTTAGAACTTCTCCTCCGCTAAATTTCCCTAAGTTTAGTGCCTGGATGATACGTTTAGAACCTGAAAAGATAGAGAAATGGAAGAAAATGGGCATTTACACATGCTAGAACTTTCTCGTTGTGGCCAGCCCTATTCTACTAGCATGTTGCTGGCTACCTTACACTTTTGGGAGGGGTCGACAAATACATTCCACATAAAGTATGGTATGATCACTCCCACCATGCTCGACGTCACCGCCATCACGGGGTTAAAACAAATGGCATAGTTTTTAATCATATGGATCTGACCTCACCAATAAGGTTCGACGTTGGGAAAGTACAAACCAACATACAAAAATTTTATTGATCATCACCAACAAGAATCGGCCCCATGCACGAGGAACATGTAGCATTCTTGACTCTTTGGCTCTCCCGCTTTATTTTTTGCTCTAGGAGTCGATGTAGGTGGCCAAGTAATTTTCTTATCTAGCCACCCAATTGCACAAAGGTGAGAATGTTGCTTGGGCTTACGATTTTGGCCTCCTGTGCATCCTTGGTGATGTTGTCAATCGGACAAGAATTTTACCCCACTAATCCAAAGAAAAGAACATTTTGGTACATGGTCCTTTCTAACTTCCTGTGGGTCGAATGTCACTTTTTCTAAAGACATTAAGCCTTTCAAAAGCAGAAAAATAACATGTCCCAAAAACCAAATTCATGTTGTTTGGCAGCGTCTTCTTCCATTAACCCCAATCAACAAAACCTCTCCCAATCCTAAAGCCTTCAAACTGTTGTTCAACATCATGTTCACAAGAGTCGAGTTTACACCCTCAATAGCTCCATTTTTGATTGGAAAAGTGGCCGAGTAGCTTACTAAATATTTTCCACCCGTGAAGGATGAAGACAAGAAGAGATCTTTAATCATTGAGACGTTTCTAACTCTCCAATTTTTGTCTTCCGTGATTGTCGAAGCATGAATCCAGGCTTGGTTGTCTACCAACCTAAATTAGTAGCTTGACAATTTGGGCTCTGTCAACTTGTCCCTAAATCTTTGTTTAACTCCCACGAGCTCTGGTCAACATCATATCGATAAATCTTGGGAAGTTATAAAAGACATTGACAACCTACGGGTGAAGAACTATGTTACTTTTACACCTTTTCACCATCATTTTTTGCACCAAAGAGTTTGGGACTTTGTGAAGTCATATTATGTTACTTTGGTGATTTTGATAGGAACAACTGAAAGCTTGATTTCTTTGTTATTTCGACTTTTCCATTTATTTGACTTAGCCATTTTGCTTTTAGCTATCCCTCTTCTGTAGCACCACCAAAGGTTCTTGTCAACAAAACCGACCCTTCGACAACAAAGGTTCGACTCCAACTTTTTCCAATTATCTTTTGTGACTGTAATTTCTAACATAGCAATGTTTTTGCGGATCGTGCTGATCATACACCCTACGACGATGAATTGATTTTACCTTCACTACTTAAAACTAGTTCCCTATAGGTGTACTGTACATTTCTTATCGTTTCTACTTTATGATTTAAAACATACTAATATTTTCTCTGCATGCTAGAGTAAAAATGCTCGTGATTTGACCGCTCCTCTAATACATCCAAAAGGTCCAAGAAGGACAAACAACACACCTCTAAGAGGGATAAGGTATCTATTTTGTCGACTCAAGTTATTCATTTTCAACTTAAACAATTAATTCGACTTATATCTTTTTTTGGTATTTAGCCATCACCTGATGTTCAGTCTCCTCGACACTCCCATAAATCCAAAAGCCACAAGAGGAAGAAAAATCCCTCTACTGAAGATAGAGTGGCGAATAATAAGAAGAAGGAGTGAGCACCTGTGGCCCGTAACCTTGAAGAAAGGTCGTCTCAAATCCCTCGATCAAGTTGAAGAACCAAACGATGTCGACAATCAACCCCTTATCACACGAAGGAGAGGTAAAGTGATCTTGACTGAAAATCTGTAAGCTAACCTAAATTTAGGCGCTGATACTATAATGATAAATACAGACCATCGTTACTCCGACTCGTGCCCCGAAATGATGAAGTTCAAAATCAATGGGGAACAACATTTGTCGCTTCTATTAAAAGGATGAGCACATAAATCTTAATCCATTTCCATATGTATTTGCCAAATTTTTCAACTTCTCTTTTTTCTTTGTTTGTCAAATTTATTTGGCTAACATCTGTCTTGTTTTATTTAGGTTGAAGCTTTTGGCCCACAACAAAGTGTGTCCGACTATTATCCATCATGGAGGTTTCTTCTCCCATCATCACAACAATCTCGATGTGCTGCCAGGAGTTCATTGACTGACTGTCCGGCTACTCTTAGTGACTCGATTCGGTCACTAGTATTGCCAAACATAAGGTTTCTAGTTCGACTAACTCGACTCTAGTCTTTCATATTCCTGCGAGGTTCGGAGGTAGATAAAATGCCATCACTTTAGATAAAACAGCTACTACTTCTCAAAATCCTCTTCCCGAAGGCATTCCTCAACTTTCCACCGAGGAAAGAAGTTCGATTCATCCAAAAAGAAGTTCGACTCACCCTCACCTTCAGAACAAAAGAAAATTGATTCACCCAAGCCTTTGAGGAAAAGAAAATCAATTCACCTTGCCTTCATCAAAGTTGGGGATTAACGTTGCTACTCTAGAAGCACTAGAAGCGTAGCTTGTGAGTTCTTGCACTTTTCCTCTCGATTACGACCAATCTCAATCTCATAATGACAAGCTAGGGCTGAGGAAATAATGGTTAAGAAATTAATAGATTAAATTCGAACCTACGCTTTGAGCCCTGAGTTTCCTCAAATGCTTCATGATGATCCAACTATTGGCTCAAAAATTGCAGACGCTCTCACTCAACTAAAGGCCCTTGATATTTTGATTTGGCTAGGCTCATAATGACAACATTTGAAAACTTCTTCACCCCTATGCTAGCAAATGTCGAAAGTATGAAAGAGAATGAGCAATTGGTCGAGACAGAGCCTCTGTGAAGGAAAATTTGGAAGTGGTAGTATAGACTCATAAGGAGATTAACGGGATAATGGCGATGATTGAGAAAAAACAGAAGAACTCGAGTCCTAAAAAGGAAAAGAGTTGGAAATCTGCAATCGACTTGTTGATTTGAACAAAGAAATGACTTTTAAGCGAGGAACTGGAAGTCATTTCTACGCAAGAGGACAAGATTAATGAAGTTATAACTCCTACTCAAACGCAAGTGAATAAAATGACCATGGATATTGTATCCGTAAGAAGTGTAATATCAATTGTCAAAACGCAGATTATATCTCTTAAGGCTAAAGCAAAAAACTTTGAAGATCATGTTTTGCGCCTCCAAGGAGAAATGCGGTCTTTCCAAAACAAATTTAAGCAATTTTAATTATTGTAACCATTATCATGTGATCTTTTTGTGTAATATTTGAAAAATGGCTTTTAGCTAATTTAATATAATGTTTCTCTTTTTGCCTTACATAATATGTTATATATGCTCAAATTGCTGGTTTCGACATAACTCTGTCCAGCTTATTTATTCGACAAATATCTATTCTGTCGAAATATTAATTTCTTGAAGAACAGGCTTATACGTCTTTAAGTACTTACCATTTACCCTTAAATGTCGTCGATCTGGGGATAATTCTTCAAGTTCATAGACATTTTTGGAAAAAACTTGTATCACCTTAAAAGGTCCTTCCCAATTTGGAGACCATTTTCCCAAGATTCTATCATTTCTATCCATAGGCAATATCACTTTCCAAACCAAATCGTCAACAGCGAATACCTTATTTTTTACTTTCTTATTATAGGCTCGTAACTCTTTTCTCTCTTCTCAACAAATCAAGAGCTAGCATCCTCTCTTCATCTAGGTCGACAAGCTACCGCCATCATGTTCGATAATCTTGGATGGTATTTCATGTTGTCTTTGGATTCTTCGATTGCATATGTATCTCCATAGCAACACAACATCATGTCCATATGCAAGTCGAAATGGAGTAGTTCATGTTGCTTCCTTGGGAGAAGTTCTACATGCCCATAAGGCTTGATCTAGTGTTTTATGCCAATTTCTTGGATTCTTTCCTACATGTTTCTTGATTAGGCTAATTATTACTTTATTGGCGGCTTGACTTGGCCATTTACGAGCACAATAGGGAGTAGAAGTTAACAATTTAATTCAAAATTATTGTGTAAATTCTTGCATTTTCTCCCTAAACATCGATCATTGATCGGTTGTAATTGTTTCTTGAATTCCAAACCGAAACATGATGTGATTTTGTATAAAATCAATAACAACTTCTTGGTCGATATTTGTCAAGGCCACAACCTCGACCCACTTTGTCAAATAATCAATGTCGACTAAAATGTACCTTTGTTGTTTTGATGAAGATGGTTTTATTTCTCCAATCACATCTAAGGCCCATCCTTTAAATGGCCAAGGTTTTATAGTTGCATGTAATTCACTTGGAGGAACATGTTGTATGCCCCCATGAATTTGGCATTCTTGAAACCTTTAGCAAACTCAATGCAATATTTTAAAATTGGGGGCCAATTAACTCCTGAGCGCATCAAAAGCCATTTCATCTTGTGTCCAGCTTGATGTGCACCCCATGCTCCAAGGAAATTAAGCAATACTCCTTCAGAAGTTTTCTTAAACAATTCATTCTATATCAAAACGTGGCGAGGGCACGATATTTGATCTTGCATTCTGTCGAACCCGTAGGGGAACGCAGATAGTCGACCAAAGACTTGTTCAAATTGTTTGAGTAATCTAATGGTGACCATAAAGTACATGATTAAATTTTCTTTAACACATCTATATTCTTTTGATACTTGTTTAATCACCAACTTAGAATCTCCCATAATTTCAACATTTCTTGCGCCTAATTCTAGAAGCAGTTCAAGTTTTGTTATTAAAGACTCATACTCTACTTCATTATTAGTACATGTGTTGTCGATTATGAACTCTTCGGAATTCCATTCGGAGAAATTATAATGCCTCATATTCAAGCTTCACTTTTATGGCTAGAACCGTTGAAGTATAACTTCCATGGCACTAAGTTTACATAATTTTGGGGCATACCAACCATTAAATGGTCGACAAGGAAATCTGCAACTACATGCCCTTTCATCGCTTTCAAGGGCACATAAGTCAGAGAGTACTCTATTAATGCTAAAGCCCATTTACCAATTCGACTGTGTAAAATTGGCTTGGACAACATGTGCTTAATAATATCAAAATGAGAAGACACATACACATCAACATGATTTATATATTGCTTCAGTTTAATACAAGAGAAATACAAACACATGCATAGTTTTTCTATATCACTATACCTAGTTTCAGGATCATTTAGCATTCTACTAAGGTGATACACGGGTCTTTGGACCCTTTTTTCATCCTCTTGAACTAACATACTTCCTATAGTCGAATTGGGCTACAATATACAACCTCATAGGCCTATGTCTAACAAGAGGTGTCAATATTAGAGGCTTCACTAAATATTCTTTGATTTTGTCAAAAGCCTCTTGATGCTCCTTTCTCCAAATGAAATCCTCATTCTTCAGTTGAAGCAGTGGTGAAAATACTTTAGTTTTTCCACTTAGGTTGGATATGAACCTCGTTAAGAAATTTATTTTGCCCAAAAAAGACTGAAGTTCCTTTTTGGTCGACGCAGGCTTGACGTCCATGATGGCTTTGGTCTTGCTTTGATTCACTTCTATGCCTTTTTTATGCACCACAAAGCCAAGAAAGTCACCTGCCTGCACACAAAAAGCACATTTTAATGGATTCATTTTTAATCCATATTTCCTCATTCTCTCGAATGATTTTCGAAGATGTTGCAAATGAGTCAATTTGTTGTTCGACGTCATATATGCAGTCTAGACGCCGCCTAGCGGTCTTGTGGTTGCATCGTTTCAGAGCCATTGGATCCTTTTAAATCCCAAAGGCCCATCGTCATATATGCAGTCTAGACGCCGCCTATCGACGTTTTCTTTGACCCATTCATTTTTATCTGGTGGCTTTTGCTCAATAGCCAAAGTAATGTCTTCCTCCAAAATTTGTATTTCTTGGCTTCGACAACCATATTTTCTTGACCTCGATGCCGAATTTATTTTATTTTGACAATATATGCCGAAATCCTTCTCGAGCTTCAAGCTCGAGACATCATTATCACTAATGTCTCCCTACCTGTCACCCTATTTTCACTATATGGATCCTCCAAAGGTTCCACATTCCACATAAAATCATGGGTTTCATGTCGCTTTAAAGAAACAAATGCCTCATCTAAGTTGGCATACACTTCTTCGCAGTGAGCATGGGGAAATGTTAGCAAGTTTCTGTCATTTTGCTTTTTCCCAATGTTGTTCACATCAGCCATAAAGTATCCTTGGTCGGCCTCGATGTTTTCCACAATGCCATCCTCCCTCCAAATTACCAAGCGCTATTGCATAGAAGAATGCACTTCTCCAATGCCATGTAGCCATTCTCTTCCCATCAAAAGTTATATCTTGGCTTCCCTTGAATCACCATAAAGATAGTCGGCCTAGTCACTGAGCCGACAATAATGTCCACTTGGATCACACCCATAGTGTTCCTAGTTCTTCCTTCATAGTTTGATAGGACCATATTATGGGATCTAATATCGGTGTCGAATTTACCTATTTTCTTCAGAATTTGATGTGGCATGATGTTAACAGTCGCGCCACAATCTACCAACACCTTGTTGATAACAATACCTTCGACTTTTGCCCTGATCAACAGGGGCTTCAGATGGCTTCTCATAGCCATATATGGCCTCTCAAAAAAGGCATATTTATTCTCAATTGAATCATTATTCATGACAAAATAGCATGTTGGCTTATGCAAAGCCATCTCTTCAGCATCGACATCAACATAATCTTCTACTTCAGTCGGGCAATCATACTCTGCAGGAATAATCGACACTACATTAACCAAAATGTCTAGACTCTCTTCAGAGTCATACTTGAAGTCACCAGTAGCTTCTTCAGAGCATTTAGCCACTGGTCGATTTATGAATTCCCTGATTTGTTCCTTAGCGACAGTGTCAACTTTTACTTTGTACTGCTGCTTTTGATTGTCTGCCTTATTTGTAGCAAAATGCCCAGCAACAGCTAGTCTTGGAGCCTGTTTTCGACACTGGAAGCGTCTCCACTGAGTTCGAGACATGGGATTATTTCCCATGTAATTTTCAGAAACATGGATGTTTCTTTCAGATTTGAACTCATGTCGGTAGTTTACAACCAACTTTCCTTTTGCATCTCTAGCAACAGCACCAACATTTGGTGCCCCCATTCTTCCCTGAGGCTTAAGCCAGGTGCCTCTAGGAGCAGCAGCAGAAGGAATGAAACTCCTTGGCTTGTTCTAGGAATTTCCCATGGTTTTCTAGGATTCCTTGGATTAGAGAACCTTTGGTTGTACAACTTTGCTTTGCCTTTCTCCAATTGCAACTTCTCGAAAGTTTTCAAGCAGAATCTTATCAGTCAAAGCACCACATCTAGGCACAAACAAACTTGTGTGCCCTTGTTTTTACAACGGTAGAGGAAATCCAGTAGATCCTCATCAACTTTTGGGTAAACATCAGCCAGGTCGACATTTGAACTTTCATACTTTCCTCAACCATATCATCATCTAGAAATTTGTTATCTCCACCATGTTGATTTCGACGGGTTCAACAAACAAAGCTTCCTCTTGCATGAGAGGATCAACATCGATTTTCATTTTTGGCAAAAACCTCGATCGACCTTCTTGCAATGATTTACTAACAAGATCCCGAAAAGAAAACATTGAGAGATTGTATGACCAAGATAGTTATGGAATTTGCAAAACCTCTTTTCTATCGTTGTTCTAAGATGGTAATTTAGCATTGGAGGTACTAATATTTGACCATCTTTAACTAACAAATCAAAGATTTCTTCACATTTAGTGACATGAAAAGTATAAGTTTTGCGTAAAAACTTTGAATTGTTTTCGAAAGTATTTTTCCTTTGAAGGAAATAGTGATTTACACTCATATGTTGCCCAGGTTCATTTCAGCCACGCCGACTCTCTCGCTTCATCGTGAGATATAGTCGACCTCATATATGGGATCAGTATTATCATAGTCTATATAGGCTACTTTTTCTTTCTTATCTTTAGCCTTAGTATGTCGACCTTTTCTAGTCACGTAGCTCAAGATGTCGAACTATATCCACTAATTGTGACATACTCTTAACAAAGGTCGGATCTATTTTCTTCCTAATGGAATAATCTAAACCCCTAGCATCCATTTGAACAAGCTCATGTTCTGTAACTTGGGTAAAGCATCTTGCTTTCAATGACCTAACTCTGTTTAGAAAATCATCAATTGTTTCAGCAAACTCTTAATGTTTGACAATTTGGCCGATATTTGAATGTACCTCATAAAATTGTTCATGAAAAGTTAGTGAGGATGAATGGAAATCCTTTACCCTTAGGTTTTCATTATTCTCCATATCCCAAGACTCCGTCAAATACCTAGCAATATGTTCAACTGTCGATTCCCCGTATTCTCCCCTAAATTTGGTATACTTAGGAATTTTCCATCCTCTAGGGTTTTAGTCTATAAAATATATTGACAAAGGAGAAGAATATGTTGGCCCTAAAGTGTAGTATTCATACCATTCATATCCATAATTCTTTCGACAATCGTAGTTAGATTATTCTCTACTGCCTAATTTCTCTTGTCGAATTTGATCGACCTCTTTTGTCGATGTACTAATACCCTACGTGGGTCGACAACCAAATTCCTTTGAGGCACTGCAGCTTGTTCTTGATGGACAGTTTTATCTTATATTTCCCCGATGTTTATTTGACCAGGGGCAGCTAGTCGAACATGTGGCGCATGTCGAATAAGTATTTGGGGGCTCTGAGGTTGAGAAGGCTCCTCTATTTTGGTTGCCTCTATTATTTCCTCCCAGTGCGATCCTTGTAAAGGAGAGTTCATATTTTGAATATTATCGACACCTGATGCATTTGGTCGTGATTACGACATTAAGGAATACAACATTCCATAAAGGAGTTCTGATTGCCAAAGCGGGGCACTTGTTGGATTTCAATCGTAGTTATCATTGGCCTGGACTCACGGATGAGTCGATGAATGAGCGTAGTCCGCGTAGTCGACACTAAGACAAGTGGAGGAGGTAATGGTGCAACTGAGAAACTACTCGATCTGTCAAACTTAATGTTCATCATGAACTTCGTCTCGTTAGAGTTAGTCATTCGTGTACGTCTCTAGTTGGTGGTTTCTTATACTCTTTGGTTAAACTCACTTCTAAGTCTCATACACTTGACATCTATAAACACACTTAGAACTGGTCCCCTGGGTGTGCCAATTTGTTTATTGTGAAAATGGTAAACAACCATTGGTCCTCCCAAAGTCCTAAAACTAAGGGTTACTTGCAAGATCGACCGGTTGATCTTACGACATGTTGTAACACGGTGGGAGGCCGACTTTTTGTTTTGCATTTTATCGTAACTATTGTGGATAGCAGAGTCGCCACCGACTTTTCTTTTATCCAATAATTGAAAGGTGAAAAAACGGAAAGACCTTTGCTAGATTAAAGCAAGGAGGTAATTATGAAAGGAAGGTATTAGAACCTTGTCCATCCGTAGTTACCTACGGGCTCTTAATTTACTAGCTCACTTTTTGAAAACTCGCTTTTTGTGTATTTGTGTTTTGAAAAGTATTTAGCTTTGACTTCGTAATGATTCTTGTATCCTCGAGAATCTATCTGAAGTGTTTAAAAATATTCGAAAGTTTAACTTTGTAATGATTCTCGTATGAATGTACAAAGTGTTTTTGAAAGTAATTTTGAAAAGAGCGTGAGGTGTGAAAATTATTTTTGATTGGATTGGACAAGAAATTTAGAGTCTTATTACCTACTCAAAAGGTCGTTCTTGTAATTTTCCTTCTCTTTAGGATAACGCTATTCATACCATTAGTTGGTAGGCAACCCTATCATTGGATGTGAAGGGACGAGCGTAGGTCATCGAATGGTCATTGTAGGAAACATTGTAAGAATACCTTAGAAAATTCGTAGGCACGATCATCACTTATTTGTAGACAACAACCAAGGGACAAGATCATATATTCGTAGGCAACATCGAGGGTCGTTGAGGGACTGTGATCTTTGTGATGATTTTGAATTGAGGGACCTTGCTAATTGTACCCCTACGTTTGAGGAACATGACCATTGTATTCGTAAGGCAACAAGAGAGGATATCCTAGGGGGTGCAAGTGTGAAAAGTGTGTTGATTTCGATATTTATCTTGAGGCTAGGGTGATATAAATTTTATTTTATGTCTTGTCATGCAATCCTATTAGCCATACATCTAAGCCGTTATATAAACTTATAGAGGGTGCATAAAGTAAATGCAGAAAAGTAAATCCTAAGCCATTACATGGCCTTGGGGCAGTTACATAATTGGAGGTGCGGAAAAGTAAATGTGAATGAAAAGTAAATCTATGCTATTACAAAATATCCTTAGACCTATACATCGACTTCTAAAATTTAAAATCTTGAAATAAATAAATAGATAATGAAAAAATATTCTAAAGGTTAAGAAAATGTTAGTAACCTAATTACTATAAGAAAATATTTGTGTTTTTTAGAAATCGATTTTAATTAAAAAAAAACCTAATTCTAATTAATTAGTATTTAATTGAGAAAAATATTTTTAATGTGAAGAAAAATCAAATGTTTTTGTGTCAAAAATTAAATAAAGGTTTTTAAAACCTAAATCTAAAATTAAAATATTTTTTAGGATTTTTTATTGTTAAAAATTAATTTGTGAAAATAAATAGAAAATAAGTTAGAAATAAGGAAATAAGAAAAGTTAGAGGAACAAGTGGTAAAATAGGGTTTGGTCACCTAGCTTGAACTCGAACCTTATGGTTATTGAGGCAAAGCTAGTCATCACGCCACGTGCATGTGATTTTTAATCACGCCTCCCGTATATGTGTGTAAACAGCAAAAATCGAAAATGTGAAAAAATTGGGCAAAAAGGTAAGTATCGAACCCATGCCGTAGGAGAGGTAAGGACTAAATGCGTGCTCTTGACCGCTGGGACGGTAATACATCCATCAATGTATACTGAGGATAAATATATATTTGAAATTGCTTCACGAAAATCAATACAAACATAAGCCAAACTCATTTGGGACCGGGATATTGAATCGACCAATTAAAAAGTGTCACGCCCTGAGTTAATGTAAGTCGAGAGATGCCGAGACATGCTTGGTCATCTTTTTCGGCCACTGGAAAAATCAAAACTTACAAAATCAAACGAATAAAGACAAGAGAGGGCCAGTCCCCAAATCGAACTCTCGAATTCAATGGTGGTATGGCTGAATCGGCTGCATCTAGAGTTTCAGCTCATCGGTTTGTATGCCCTAACAATGGTGAAACTCGACGGCATAAAACCTTGCAAAGATGGTTCTAAACAATCACAAACATCGGCATGAACATGAATATATAAATCGAAAGCAGTTTAAATAGCATGAATTGAAAGTTTGAGTTTTGAAACTTTTACAACACATGCAACTTGGTAGTATGTTCGGCATGCTTAAGCTTGTGTAAGGACTTGGATAGATTCCGGAAGTCTCGGGAGTATGAATGGATGCTTGGAATAGCTTGAGAATTGTTGGAAATCGGTTTTCTCGTGCCTAGAAACTTGAATTTTGGACAACTTCGAGGGTTTGTGAGAGGCGAAACTGTGTCCCTTGCATACGGTGTTCTCTATTTAAAGAGAAAGAATTTAGATCAACAAAAGTGTAGAAATATCTTGCATTGATGTGAATATATTTGATTAAAATTTACATCAAATATTGTTATTTTTATCTTCAATCATGCTAACCTCTTGTAATCAAATATATTTGAAATTTCGGCTTGTATTGAGTTACTTAGATCACAAGAAGCTTAGATTTACAGCTTTTCACTTATTTGATTTAAGTTCATATTTTCTTTTAATTAAATTTGAATTAAAATGAATTAATCCAAAAATAAATTAAATATATAAGGCCATGGCGTGTAAATGGGCTTTAGAAGCTCTTTGACAATGTTAAAACAAGTTTGAATCAAAGAAATATAGGCCCATTTGAAAAAATTTCAAGTTTGATCAATATTTCCTTCAATATTTTCTTCAAAATTTCCAATTTTGCCCAAGCCATAACTTGCTCAATATTTACCATTTGGAAGTATTTTGGACTCTTTAGAAAGATTAAGATGTACTCTAAATGATCCTTTGGTTCATCTTCATTGAAGCGTCCATGCTCCACGACACTTCTTTGAAAAAGATCACTTTTAGTTGAGTTTTAGAAGAACCTATAATGTCTTGACCCATAACTCTCAAATGAAGCAGTTTTGGGAAAAGCTAGTGAGACACAATGTTGTAGAGAATTGAATTCCCTTTAAAATGAGCTTTGGTGGGAAATATTTTGATGAAGTATGTGAAAGTTATGCCTGGTAAAAGTTCTGTTGACTTTCCTTTAAGAAACCCTAATTTAGAAACTTTTGACTTTTGATCATTCTTGAATTTCCTTGATGAATCATGATCAACCCTTGATCCAATGACGAATGTGACTTCAAAATCTTGATGTTGACAAAAAATAATGAGTTTTGACTGCATGTTAATCTTTTGTCCAATACAACTGATGTTCAACCATCTGGGCAATTGACTAGGCAAACTTAAGCTGTGAGGCTTGAAACTTGACATGGAAATACTTTGAGACATATGAGGAGGCATGATGCTCACTTGAGGCAATAGAAACCATTTTTGACTTGAGAGAAGCAAAACCCTAGTTGTTGCTTGATTTCTTAGGAGAGGGTTTGTTTGGTCAACCCTTGAATAGTTCTTGAATATAGAGATGTGTATTGACTTGAAAAAATAGGAGGACAAATTTTGTGGTATAATAGTTGCCCCTGTTCAATATTCTTGTACACGAAGGGTTGGATTGGTATGTTCTATTGTGCCTGAAGGTGAAGATGATAAAACACTCAGTACCCTTGATATTTACCTTTTGGTGTATGGAATAAACTTATAGATGCCATTTGAGAGAGACACTTTATGTGCAAATGGAGATGGGCTTAAAGATGCCATCCGGAGGAGCTAATGCTGAAGGGTGAGTCGTATGTTAGACTCCATGGTAGCTTTTTTAGAAAGGGACATGTATCCCGTGATCGTCTTTGAATGAAGTTATTAATATGCATTGATTTTTAACCAGATATGCAGCAATCTGCAAGTGTAGAGATGAAAAATTGTAGTCGGGGATGGGATTAAAGATGCCATCCGGAGACACTGATGATAAGAGAGAATCAAAATAAACCTTTGTCTTGGTTTTATCTAAAATGAGTATTTTGTCAGGACGTAGATAATTTCCCCG
Source organism: Vicia sativa (assembly GCA_021764765.1). Taxonomy (NCBI): domain Eukaryota; kingdom Viridiplantae; phylum Streptophyta; class Magnoliopsida; order Fabales; family Fabaceae; genus Vicia; species Vicia sativa. Next base: position 9,084,069 of record CM038797.1, on the reverse strand, counting down.
TCTTGTTTTGGGTATTAATTTGTAGCCTGTTGTTTGTTTGATTCGTAGATTAGTCGCCCATATTGTTTCGGGAATTGATCTACGAGTTGCCTTGTTTGGTACACCCGTCTTGTTTGAGGTTTCATACCGGCAATTCGTATGGGTAGTTTTCCCGTCTTGTTTCGATGCATTAATCTCGACCATCATTTGAAAGAATAATTTTTGCTTACTAGAGGATTTAACACGGAAAAAATGGGGTTAGTTCTATGCATATCATGATGCATGTAATGTAATGATGCTCTCGAAATAAATGAATGATGTATGCACATGTTATGGCTTTTATGTATGAATGTGGATGTTATGGTATTTCAAAATGTATCCATCTTGAAAGAAGGCAGGAGATTTTTGTTGGGATCTTCGACTTTGGGGATGAAGAAATGACCATTGAAGATCCTGATTGGGAATAAAAGATATAGATTCCTCCGATGCACTATCTCGACTTTAGGTCTCGAGCCTGAGATCGATTTTGCTTGAGAGTGATAATCTTTGAGTGACACTTTGATGGGATGAATATCTTGTGTATTGTATTTGAGGAAATAAACCATTGTTAGGAATGATGTGATCTTGAATAACTTATTATTGCTCGGAGACTGACATAACAAGTTGGTAGCTGATCTGTTACTGCTCGGGGACCAATGTAACAAGAAGAAATGTAGGTGATCATTGCACGGGGACTGATGTGATGAATTGAAAGCTGGCTTGCTACCGCTCGGGGACCAACATAGAAAGACGAAATATAGATGATCACTGCGTGGGGACTGACGCGATAGGTTGAAACTAATGATCACTGCACGGGGACTGATGTGATAGGTTGAAAATGATGATCACTGCGTAGGGATTGACGTGATAGATTAAAAAGGTAGATGATCACTGCTCGGGAACTAACGTGATAAGTTGAAAATTGATCTGTTACTGCTCGGGGACTAATGTAACAAAGTTGACGTTCACTGCACAGGGACTGGAGTGGCAATGTAGAGGATCACTAATCGGGAACCAACGTGATAAGTTGAAAATTGATCTGTTACTGCTCGGGAACCAATGTAACAAAGTTAACATTCACTACGCGGGGACTGAAGTGACAATGTAGAGTATCACTGCTCGGGGACCAACGTGATAAGTTGAAAATTGATGTGTTACTACTCGGGGACCAATTTAACAAAGTTGACATTCACTGCACGAGGACTGACGTGACAATGTAGATGAACATTTCTCGTGGACTAATGTGACAATGTAGATGATCACTGCTCAGGGACTAATTTGATAATGTAGATGATCACTGCTCGGCGACTAACGTGATAAGTTGAAAATTAATTTGTTGCTGCTCGGGGACCAATGTAACAAAGTTGACGTTCAGTGCGCGGGGACTGGCGTGACAATGTAGAGGATCACTGATCGGGGAACAACGTGATAAGTTGAAAGATGATCTATTACTGCTCGGGAACCAATGTAACAAAGTTAACGTTCACTGTGCAGGGACTAACATGACAATGTAGAGGATCACTACTCGGGGACCAACGTGATAAGTTGAAAATTGATGTGTTACTGCTTGGGGACCAATGTAACAAAGTTGACATTCCGTTGGACCGCGTGACAATGTAGATGAATGCCTCGTGGACTAACGTGACAATGTAGATGATCACGCTCGGGGACTAACGTGACAATGTAGATAATCACGGCTCGGGGACTAACGTGATAAGTTGAAAATTGATCTATTACTGCTCGGGGACCAATTTAACAAAGTTGATGTTCACTGTGCAGAGACTGACGTGACAATGTAGATGATCACTGCTCGGGGACTAACGTGATGATGTAGATGATAAGTGCTTGGGGACTAACATGTTGAATTAAGAATGTTGATGACCTTATTCTCGGGACCAACATAACAAAGTTGACATTCACTGCGTGGGGATTGACGTGACAATGTATTATGATCACTGCCTGGGGACTAACATGATAAATTGAAAGTTGTCTTGCTACTGCTCGGGGACTAATGTAACAAGAATGAATGTAGATAATCACTGCTCGGGGACCAACGTGATAAGTTTGAAAGGTTTGCGCGTCGAGGAGTAATGTGACAAGAATAGACAAAGATAATCGATCAACCACCGCTTGAGGACTAATGTGATTTGATCATAAACAACCCATTCTTTTCGAGGGACTTAATGCAACAAGAATAGATGTAGATAATCGATCAACCACCATTCGGGACTAACGTGATTTATCGGAAGCAACCCATTATTGCTTTCGAGGGACTAAAGTAATAAGTTGAAAGTGGATCTTGCATATTTATCACAACATATGGGATAAATGATGAGTTTGAGTTGAATGTGGAGCTGGGATGATGAAGTCGGATGAAGCTCAGCTAGGGAAGAGGACATTGTCGGTTTTGGAGAAATAAATTCCGCTAGGGAATTAAATTCTATAGGCCAGTGTTGAGGAAATCTTCACGATCTTTGTGAAAGGATCAAGCCTTTTTTTGCCGAGGACCTACTAGTGATGATGATCATGTTGAGGGTATGGAAGTGATGTAGTAATTCTGTTGGGAGATCCGCTCGTCGGGGAATGATGGCTGGCTCGGGATTATAAGATTATTATATGGGAATATTTCGTGAAACCGACTCCGTGGGGATGTGTGGGTAACTTGAATCATTATCTGAACTCCTACAGCCGTAGTAACTACTATTTATTGTTGTCGAAGAAAGTGGTGGAAAGATATGTACCATTTGAACTTGAAGTCGATAACAATATGGTCTGTAGTAGATGATGTGATGAAACATAGTTAAATGCTTTAATCCCTAATTTTTCCTGGACCGCCTTTTGGTTTCAGGTCCACCGGATACTCTTTTAGCCAAGCCGCCAAGTTTTCGACTTGTCGGTGTGTTGACTTTATATATATATATATCCTTATTTTTGCCCGAACCTTTTGGTTCATCGAGATGCCTCATTTTTCCTAGGCCAGGTCAACCCACCGTCTCGCTTTATGCGTGTAATTTTTTTTACTATACTGCGTTCATAGGGTGCGGGAAATCGTTGCTATGGTAGTAGTGTTGTCGCACTATCGGAAAATATTTTCTTAACCATACATGGCCCTTTGTATGTGGGTGTTTATCTCCTGGATCAATATCCTGGTATACTTGCGTTTGAAGTTGTTGGTCAACCACCGGTTGGAACTTGATATAGTCTTGACCTTTTGGCGGTTTTGAGGAATGTTATGGAGAATGATACTAGCACCATTTGATACTCTTGGAAGCAGACAAAGTAACTCGATGGCTTTTTTGAAACTGTGATCAATGTAACATGCCCCTATTGATTCGTATGTAGATCGCCGCTATTCGAAGCTTTGAGAGATTCCTGAATCTTGACCGATTGCCCAGATGAATTGGATGATAGCATGTCATGCCCTTGATTGGAAATGCTTATAGGAAGTGTCTTTCTTTTGACGCACCATCTGTAGTAATTTTGTTCATTGGGGGATCTTCATTCATTGAATATTGGTCGTGTGAACATCTCTTCTGTCAAACACTTAGTCATATGCAAACAGTGTGGTGAAAATGTAAAGCTTATGCCTGTCTTCAAGTTTCGAAAAAATATATTTTTAGTAAAACAAAATTTGTAAGAATGTGATATCAACTCGTGATTTATAGTAAGCCTTATAAGATTCAGGATACCTGTAACAAAGAGTTCTTCGAACTAACCATGCTCATTAGGACTTTAAGGGTTATAACGCGGGCTTTTCTGGTTCACTTATTTAAGAAACAAAGGATAATGGATCCAAAATTGATTTTTACCCAACCCAATGTCCGTGATGTTCTTCGGCCCTATACTCGGTTAATTATGCATCTTTAAGTTCCAATAGAATTTGGAATTGCAACACTGATATTTGGTGATGGTTCAGAAATCGGAAGTTTATTTGAAAAAGGCAGTCATTATTTTCGTAACATTTTTCTTTTGTTGAGGATTTGTAGCTACCTTTTTTGACTTTTATTATACCTAACTTTTGCCTCAACTGTTTATTTTGAGATTACTAGCCAAATAGGATGTCTCAATTTTTCTTAAGTCTCCTTCATAGGTTTTTGACTTATCGAGCTTTTCTTTTGATAGATAACGACGATCTAATTTAATGGTTATGGGGAACTATCACCGTTCTTGGATTTAGAAGGATATCTTCGACACTACTTGTCTTGTGCGGCGACAAAGCTTACGATTGACCGCATATTTAAATTAATTGAGAAACTACCCCGCCTGTTATGATTAAGGGTTTTAATTTGAAAAGAAAACTCCTACTTCTTAGGCTCGAGGGGTTGACTAGGAATTAACTTCCTTATATCTCCATAATTTAGAATTGGAACAATGCTTATACATCGCCAAAGAGGTCCTGCTCAAAAAAGCATACATAGGAGATTATTGGTATCAAGTCATTATCCTCCTCTAAAGGCTTACCGCTTAACGAGAGTTGAATATCACAAAAATTAAGAAATGCAGCTAAATATAGTGAAAAGAATGGATTATTTCAAGATAAACATGTACGCATTAATGTGAAAAGCCAAAGTTTGACATAAGGATAAACGTTGCTCACAACAAAAGAAATTATAACTCGAAAATTCAAATGAATGAAAGCTTCTCTCGCCTCAACTCAAGTATTTTAGACTACATGCCTTAAAGTTTCAATATTTGATGGATGTTAGAAAAAACTCAATCTGACTATCTTGTGTGGAATCAGAATTTTCACAATCGGTCCTCGAATCTTATTTTTAAAGCCCAACAACCAACATCGGGACTGTGACTATTGAGCCGAATGCACATCTTTCATTGGTGTTGTATCTAGGAAGAAGTATTGGATTTGATGGGTTCTTCAACGCAAGTGACCAATTTCATCTTCAACATGTATCATCACAAAACTTGCAACATCGAATGTTTCGGATCAAAGAACTGAATGACGCTCATCATATCTTCTTCAAATTCGGAGGTAACCAAGTCGAAAGTAGATAACCATGCCTCGATGAATCGAGTGATCAGTATTTTTGATACCAACTCCTTGAGTTGAGAAGGTATACCCACAAAGTTAGTTGGATAGTCTTCTTGAAAGCCATAACCCTACAACACAAAGCAAAAGTAACCTTAGGTCCTTGAAATGGTTAGAAAGTTATGATGATATGATGTTATGATGTTGATGATGTCATGATGTCATGTTTAAATAGAAAGAACAAGTAATTCACATCAAACAAAGGTTTAAAGGCTTGCACGAGGTATAGGTGTCTACCCTCACCGGAGTTTAAGTTGATTTAACATATCCTATAATAGTAACTGGTTCTAGGAATCCTCATATCACAGATCTTTCTCACATGCCTTATTTTAGTACGACTACCAAATGGTCGCATTAAATATCCCGAGA